>VTPC01004300.1:0-18097 GCA_011009095.1 Ignelater luminosus
ACAAAATTCTCAGAATAAGAAAAAATGAAATAATAAAATAGAGATATATTTAATTTTTAAAAGATTCAAACTTTGTTTAATCGCAGCAGAGAAAGCGAGAAAGGGACAAATATTCTCTTTCGGGGGAGAATAACATTTATCGAAGAAGGGGAAAATTAAATATTTACAGAGATATAAAATGCGAAATATAATTCGCATCTTATGATTTCGGAACGGAAAGATTTTATATACATTATTATAATAAATGTTGAATAAAATTTAGCATAATGGTAACCCAAACGATAATTATTAAATGATCTTAACAAAGTTTTTCTTGACATCACATACAAAATTCTGTGATTTTGTTGTTCAAACTGCCACTTAAGAGGTTTAGATCGTATTACTGACTTTATTAGAAATTTAACGTTATTTTTATATTTACATCCCGCACTTCAATAGACATTTTGAGTTGGCTTGTGAAACCTAGTGGTTTTATATTCACATATTGTTTTTTGTTTTACATACGGTCAGTTCAACTTAGTTTTGTATATATAGGGTGATCATTTTAAAACTTCCCACCTTGAATAACTCTTTAATTAGTAAAATTATCAAAAATCGCTGTAAAGCGTCGATTTTGTTTTGGAGGGGGACATTTAATAACCTATTCTAGTCAGTTGGGAAACTTTCTTCCTCTCCCCAACCACCCTTTCCCCAAAACTTTAAATGGCACTATGTGTGATATATCATTTTAAAGAGTATAAACTTCTCAATCTTTTACATCAAAGAAAATTAAAATCGGCCCAGTTGTTCGTTAATTAGGGCCAAAAATGTATTTAATTCAATTAATACATTTCTGTCTCTAGTTCGCGAACGGCTAGGCTGATTTTGATTTTCTCTCATGTAAAAGATTGAGAATTCTATACCCTTTGAAATGATATATTACACATGGAGTAGTGCCGTTTAAAATTTTGGAAAGCTTTTACAATCCCCCAACCCCTCCCCCAAAAAATTTCAAACGGCACTACACCATGTGTGATATATCATTTTAAAGGGTATAAACTTCTCGATTTTTTACATCAAGGATAATTAAAATCGGCCCAACTGTTCGTGAGTTTGAGTTAGTGTAACCTCTCTTGGTAAGTTAGGAGAGTTTGAGTACAGAGTGTTCACTGTTATTACAGCGTTTTTGATATATACAGGGTATTTCTGGTGAGAAGTCACATTAGCGAACGTGTTGACTTTGACTTGACTTCTGGCGCCCATACCGACCGTGACATCTATAAAAAATCACTAAAGTCTTTTATTGAGTTGTTATTCTGTTTAGGATAAATTATCTGTAAACCCATCCTATCTCCGGTGTTCGAGTTGCTGCGAACACAACATTTATTTAAAACAGGATTTAATAAAATCTACATATTTACTTTCAATACAATACAATACAAAAACAGAATTAAGCAGCCCTTGATACAGGCAATACGTTTGCATATAATATTAACACTGTTATGTGCTTTTGCCAAATGGACAAAGTATTTTAGTTGATCAGCAGTATATAATAAGTAAGAGTAACCTGGAAATCTTATGTTGTTGATGGAGTAGTAGATAAAGTTTCAAGTGCTTTATTACCTTGAAATTAGCATCGAAATAATCAATAGAGAATCAGTATTCAATTTTATTTGGTTATGTCTGAATCTGACCATTAACCTACAGATGCCAAGTACTTATAACAAACAGGTTTCTTATTTCACTTTTCTCAAAAAACCTTACCGAGAAAAGTTATTATATGATAATTACGTCTGTATTCTAAAATTATTGCCAATACTACAGGGTGTTCCACAAGAAACATGACAAGTCGATCATTTACTTGTTTTTTAATGAAACACACTGTATAATTCTGTATCTTTTTACTTCTACCTCATTGCTGATTACAATATAGCCCTGTACAGATCTTAACCGTTTCACAGTTATTCAATTGTTTTACTAAGCTTTCCCAAACGTCTCGTTTCACCCCGATTAATAATACTCTTCAAAAGTTTTTGTATTTCACCTATACAAAAGTAAACATTAATCTCTGCTCTTGAAAAATCATTATTTAAAATTCAACTAGATATACTGTTTTATTAGTATACAGGATGATAGGGAGATGCAGATCGATATTTCGCTTAATCTTTTAATTAAATTAAACATTCTGCATTTATCATGGTTTAAAATTATAAGAAAAAGTGAATCTGATGAATGTTCTGATGGTTCATATGAAAATGTGGATAGATCAGAGATATTAACAGCAAAAGAGTATGTGAAAAGTTTTTATTAAATTCAACAATTAAAAATCATAGGGAAAAACAACAAACCCATTTAAATTAGTCTGCACTAATAAGAATTAATAACATAAGGAATTGTCAAACGTGGTAAAGCTTGAAATTAAATTTTCACACTCGACAGTCAATAAAAGAAGTTGGAGTTGATTGCTACTTATTTATAATTTGAACGTTTGATATGTTTCAAAGCTTTTTAGATATTGAATTGCTGCCTTATATAATAGTTCTAATTGCTCCTAAAACAAAAAAAATGTATAAATAGTTAAAACCTACATTAAAATATAAAGGGTTTTCCAATAAGAGGTGTTATTTTGATATTCAAAGAAAAGTGCCATTTTTTAATATAAATGATCGGATGTTTATTTCATTATAAAGAGGAAGGTATGCCGTTAATAGTGGAAAATAACATCAGGCAAATGACCACCACGACCACGCTTACAGGACAATATCCTTTTCATGAAATTTTCCATAACCAAATCGCAAAGTGGCTGCCCTATGTCCTCGATAGCCTCACGAATTCCATCTTTGAGGTCTTGAATCGACGCTGGGCTGTTGGCGTAGACCTTCTCTTTCACGTGGCCCCAAAGAAAGAAGTCGCAAGGTGTTAAATCACAAGATCTCGGTGGCCAATTGTGATCCCCTCTTCTTTTTCCGTAAAAGATCAATGGTTTCGTTGCTTGTGTGGCACGTAACGCCGTCTTGTTGAAAGTAAACGTTGTCCAGATCAATACCATCCAATTCCGGCCATAAAAAATCGTTAATCATCTCTCGCTAGCGCAATCCAGTCACCGTAACTGTTGCTCCAGCCTCATTTTCGAAAAAGTAAGGTCCAATGACTCCGCCGGACCATAAACCGCACCAAACAGTCACACGTTGAGGATAGAGAGACTTTTCAACAATAACTCTTGGATTTTCTGAGCCCCAGATCCGACAATTTTGCTTGTTGACGAAGCCACCGAGGTGGAAATGGGCCTCATCACTCAAGATGATTTTTCGATGGAATTCTGGATCATTTTCATGCATTTCAACGACCCAATCAGCAAAGACACGACGTTGTGGATGATCGGCCGGCTTGAGTTCTTGTGGACTTTATAAGCCTTAAGACCCAAATCTTTATGCAAAATACGGTGTAATGACGTTTGTGGAATGGCTAATTCCAAAGAACGACGAGGAATGGACAAACCTGGGTTTTCTTTAACACTTTCGGCTACAACAGCAATATTCTCGGCTGTTCTTGAGCGACGTGCACGGGTTTTATTCTTCACATCACTAACTTGTCCCAAGAGCTCGAATTTTTTCACCAATTTCTGTTTTGCGGTCCGACAAGGTGCTTCACGGTGGCCCAAAAATGTTCGAGTTTTACGAACCGTCTTCAATGATAGCTTCAAAAGTGACATCTACCGAAATAGCGGGCTATTCAAAATAACACCTCTTATTGGAAAACCCTTTAGTATACAATATTTACCAATTTCCTAACAAATTGTTTTCGATTGTGTCTAACAGTCCTTACAGCCAAGCAAACATCACATATTTGTTCCAATTTAATTTTTTCAATTAAGAATGAGAGTGCAACAAACACACCACAAGCTGTTGCTCCATCACTGGAATTTCAAATTGAGGTAATCTATACTTTTGAGATAAAAGTAGAATTCTTACTAGCAGGTTACAACAATAGGATAATGTCCTCTGGAGGTTCTGCTAGTTTCTTCCCAAACTGATATCAACAAATCTAGGCTGGTTGGAACTAATTGTAAAGGATGCCAAGTTTTCATATTTAGTATACTTATGGTAAGACTATGTTCATGCTAAAATAAAATGTCGATAATTAAAGATTCCGAAGTTAGTTTTTTATGAGAACAGAGCTAATGTCAATTGGGTTTATGAAACATCCAGAATTTTTATATTTATTTTAACTGTTTTGTACTTGTCCTTTGAACAAACCCTAAAGTAGTGAGAAGAAGTTGTTTAGTAAGTAAGAAGACTTATAAAAAATAATTTTAAAAGGTTTTCCAATTTATGTATATAATATCCATGGACCTAATCACCTAATGCTGCTTGGTTTGTATGATCAAAGACCTTACCCAACAAGCAAATTTATATATAAAAACAAATACTTACGTCACTATCTCTGCGTATGAGAAGTATTTTTAGAAAATCATGTGATAGATATTCTTCTTTTTCAGTGCATTCTATTGTACCAAATTCTAAATCAAATACTTCTTTTATTTTAGGCCAAAATACACAGCTTGTCTGTTATAAAATCATTTTATAAGAAACATAAGTATTATTAAATATTACATTACCTTATCTTGTAAATTAATTTCGTTGAGTGAAACAATTGTGGTAACATTTTTTGCAGATACCATTCTCCAGAAATCTCTAATAGTGTCTGGAAGAGGTTGTTGAGTTACAATAAATCTGTTGGTTAGATGACAATCATTTACTTCAATTGCATTTATGTAATCAGAATGTTCATCAAAAGTAGGAAATCGAGAAAGATATACACGTCCATAATTATCTGCATAGCATTCAAATTATAATTATTGAATTTTAACGTTGACTTAATGTATTCTTACCAGGAACTATGTTAGGAAATCTGTTTTTATGATAGTTGGCTGGATCTATTTTTACTTTGTAAGAAGGAAACATAACTTGATCCTGCCAAAAGATTTTTTCTAGATATTCCAGTTGTTCATGCAAGACATTATTGTTAATTAATGTTTCTATTTTGTGTTCTAATTCTTGATCACAAGCAATGCCAGTATCTAAACCAAATAGAGCTTCTAGTACAACCAAATGTGCTAATTTATATTGATTCTAAAAATTATAAGATTGTAATCAATATTAAAATAACGAAAGAACTGTACAAACAGTATTATGAACCAAATTTGCGCGTTGTTCTCTCATTTGACAAAGAGCTGCAAGAAAATCAACCGCTTTTTCACTTGCAGCCATCCTTAGCATATAATCACATAGAATAATAGTACCAGTACGACCAACTCCAGCACTAGGTAAATATAATTAAAAATGAATTACATCTTTACCTACTTTGTAATTTATATTTTGTATTTTATGCAAGCTGATGAATAATTTTAATATGAATTGAGTAAAACCTAAAACCCTTTTATGTTTACCTGCAATGCACTACCATTGGCGCTGAATCCTGAGGCACTGTGAGAATTCTTTTAACAAAAGGCACTAAACTTCCGGAATACAGTGGTGCTCCATGATCAGGCCATGCCATGAAATGTAGTTGTTGTATCTAATATTATAAAATTTTTATTAATTAGTTTTATATAATAGCTATTTTGAGATGTACTTACTGTACGCTGTTCATTATTTTTTGTTACTATCAATGTTCTATATACATAATTTGAGAATATTTCAGATTTTTCATGATATATCTCCATAGAACTATATTCTACAGTATTTTCTAGTTTTGGCCAGTATTCTTCTATTTTTCTCTAAAACAATTATTTTGAGTATGTATTCTTTCAAAAAAGAAAAAAGAAAATATCACTAAAAAGCTGCTACTACTACTACAATTAAAATATGTAGTGTCTTACCTTTCCATCTTTTTCAACATTGGCTACTATGACTATGGTACTTATATTTTCTTGCCATATCATTCTCCAAAAATCACCAACTGTTGTTAATTTTGGTCTTTGAGTTGCAATATAAGCTTTGGGTTTTTTATATCCCTGAAATGTTCCACTTTAAATTTTGTATATCAAAAATTATATTAAAACAAATGGAGAGTAGATAGAAGATTTTGAGTAAACAACCTTGAGATTCTGATATAAGTTTCACAGAAGGCATTGTAGCAGCCATCTGCGTGTAGAATCTTATTAATGCAAGAACAAATAAAATGAGAAAATAGCCCTTCTCTGAAAATTCCGCGTAAATGCACCTAAATGCGTGCCGTTCCAGTAGCCTGCTGTCTATTGTTTTACAAATAAATTATAGCAGGTGAAATAACTGTAATTCTTAATTCTGTGTTATCTACCATCCTTAGTTCTAAGTATTATGTAAGATTTATTTTAGCAAATCAAAGTTATATATCGATTATTAGCCTTAATTACTTCTGGAACGTGCTATTATGCTTAGACCAGAAATTCATTCTAGGTAGATTTAGGCATTGTTTTTAACATTTTTGAAAAATGTTTATTTGTTATATCAGAACAGTACTTCTTCATATTGAATGCAAAGAACCATAAATTTTATTTAAAAATATTTAAAAAAACAAGTAGGTTGATTACTGGTACAAAGTACGCATTTCGATAGATTATTTTTTGCAATATTAAACTAAACATTTTCTGCCTTTTGATGATGCGTATGTATACCATTTGTGTATGCACTGTTATACAGAAAGATTCATTAATAAATATTTAGTTTTAAATTTAAACGAGTTTTACCGTATTATTGGTGCGTTTACTCTACACTATAAATAAATAATACCAATAAACTAAAAGAGTAGATTAGTTAACCTATATATAGTTGATTTAGAGAGTTATCAAGCTTTAAAGCTAACATTTCTAGAAGTTTTTGTGTATATTATAATGATATAGGTATGACGTAGGGTAACTATGGTGCTATAATACATGATTTGTTCAAAACTTTTGTAGATAAGATTTCTCAATATTTTTACAGACAATTGCTGTACGAATGCGCCAAGATTTGGGCATCTCCTTATACCTTTTGCTTAACTTAACTAAGCAGAATTAAACAAAACTTCGAAAATTTGTTGATGTTATTTTCAAACTTCTTTTAATCTTTTGGTTCTTATACAGGGTGACTGGAAACTTCTTCTGTTCTTTTTAAAGGATAATAGAAAGGCATAATAGGTACGTATAATATGTTAAACTGTACTAACAAAATATGCATAGTTTCGAAAAAATAAAGCTTTAAATACTTAGATCCACCATTTAATGGCTAAGCATTTTTGCTAAAAAGCTAAAGGGGCATAGCTCGTTTAACCACTTTGTTTTTGACTATGTTTGGCTCCAAAGTAAATAACTTTATAGTTACCGTTGATAATAAATGATGGAAGCATAACCTTCATACTACAAAACGGTATGTCAAAGTCAATCCAACATGTTTACACAATCTTGCATTCCATTCAAACAAAAGGCTTACACCATTACTGTGTTGTGAATTTCATTCCGGCTTTCCTCGGGCGTATATTGAAAAACCCCTATACACGGATCTAATATTTTGCGATGTAGAAACACAAATAAAAGTTTCATCGAAATCGGTTAAGACAACTAGAGCAGCACTAGTTTTGTGAAAGCCAATAATAGCCATTTTCGACCTATAACATTTTTTGCGAAGCCCGAAGGGCCCATTTAGACGAACAGCAAAATACGTGTTGACTTATTTTCGAAGTAGAATCGCCAGCAAGAATTTCATTCAAATCTGTGAGAGGTTCACTGTTCCCTCCCTTTGTGAGTTGATTGTTTTAGTTGTAGCTGAGTTTCCAAGTCAAGGTTATGTTATTATTATCTCAAACACAGCACCCAGTTATTCCAACTCTGAAAGTATACAAGTTTTGTTAATGCAATCTAGCATAGATGGTTTCTTTTATGCTCATCTATTGCCCTATAAAAGAAGAAGAAAAAGTTAAGAATCACCTTGTATAATTCCATTTGCTTTGGTTTTCTAACTGTATATTATACAACTTTTCTCTTCCTGTTGCACTGTTTTAGTCTTGTGGTACTTGATAATATAAGTAAGGCTTGTCCAATAAATAGAGAGACTAACCGTCGGTTGACATTGTTATAATCAGTTTAAAACATACAATCTAGTTACACTGTGTAATTTTTTAAGTAATCTTTTTACTAATAGTTAATGACAATAGTTGACTTACTAATCAGCAGTTGTCAAAATGCCTCGGAAAGAAAGAGGAACACTTCCGAAACGCATTATCCAAATCTACAAAACTTTTGCAAATCACAATAAGTTTAAAACTTCTTATTACTTCTAAAACAAGTAAATTCTGAAATCAATCATACACAAAGTTATGTGAAGGTATGATACTTTAAGATGAGATATCTACAAAAAGATTTCTGACCGTTCATTGTCTGCGAGCACCACTAATAACATTAAGAAAGTCGAGTACATTTTTAGGAAATGTTACATCACGGATGAAATCATGACTAGTCAAGAGTATTTGAAAAATGTGTTAAGGAAAGATTTAGTCCTTTCATACGAAAGAATAAAATTCGCAAAGTACTTTTCTAACCTGACATGCCTACTGTTTATTATACCAAAAAGGCTACGGATTACCTGCAACAACAAGAAATTACTTTTACATCAAAATTTGGAAATAATCTTAATCCTCTTAAAGTGAAGGCTATCGGATGATTTTGGGCTCTACACAAAAAGAAATATTCAAAACGTGCTGTTAGCCGAAAAATCGTGGTAGATTACAAAGAGTATTCAAAATAACTTTGAGAGAAGTTATCAAAAGTAATGAAAATGAGGTTATGAGCACAGCCTTAAACATTTTGGGAAGAATTGAATAGCAAAAAGTTGATGAAGCAAATACTATATAAATCTAATGTTAGTAATTCTAATAAATAAAATAATCTATTAATAGAAATTAAGTTAATAAGATTTATATGGAAAAACTGTGTCTCCCTACTTATTGGACAAGCCTTATTTACCTATTTTATTTTTTGTACACCAATTGAGTTTGAAAAATACTTTCACCCAACCTATTCTTTGAACCAATTAATGGAATCTTTGTATGTATAGATTATTCATATTCTATTTTCAACGTCTTGATGTAACTTGGAGTCAGCAGCACTGTTAATTTTACTGGAAATGATAGGTATCATCTTATTTATTTTAAAGAAGATACTCTGTTTAGTTTTGCCTATTTCAAATCTACTTCAAGTTCTAAATCTAACTGTGTAAATAAGGCGGAATTCCCAATTTGATGAAATACTGGTGTCTCATTGCTATCATTTCTGATGAAACCGAAAGTGCAAAAGAATGCAGAGAAATATAACTAGTAATTTATGTACACAAAACTATTTTTTTAATAAAAAGCAAAAATAAAGGAATTAGAGTAAATTTTCAGTCTTAACTATCACTTACGTACATGTACATAATTGGCATTGATGTAATCAGAAAATTCATCATTGTTTACTTTTTCCAGTATAACTCGACTGTGGTCATCTGAAACATAATAATAAAATTTATAATTGCAACGGTAATTGAAAGATGCTACATACATGCTATGAGGTTATTATATCTATTTTTGAATTTATTTGGTTTTTGTAATCCATATTCCCAAGGTTTCGCTTGGTCTCGAACAAAAAGCTACGGTGGGAAGAATTAATACGATAAATAAAACATTTGTAATATTGTAATAATATTACGTTATGTTGACGCATTAATTCACCTTCTTCGCTTGTTCCAATTGATTGCTTTACATATTCTTCAAAATCTTCTAATTCTATTCTACATGTAAACTGATATTGCTTACTGTTGTTTTGCGATAGTAAGGGATTGTTTTCATCTGCGTCTTCCTGAATACAAACATACATTTAACAAACAGATTTGTTACCATTAGAGTGTAGTTTATCACAACTTTCAGTCTCATAAATTTCTAAAGTAACAATTCTCCAAATACTTATCATTAATGTAAATGTTTATATCATAAATTGTTTGCAGCATTACTTATTTTTTTTTATAATAGTAATGCATTTATTGTAGATTGAATAAGAAATGTACAAAACGTAAGTATTAAAGTAGAGTATTCTTAATTGTCTTACCAAACTTAAGTTGTTTGATTTAGACTTTGGTGCAAGTGCAGATTTAGCTTTGAAAGTATGCAAAGGTAAGTGTTCATTTTCATCAGTGTTTCCTAAAATAAGTAATTTGATCAAATCTAAAAATCTGGGATTAGATAATAAAACTGCAAATAACATCTTAACAAAGTAACAACTACTAGATTATTTTGAATTTTAAAAATATTTACCTTTAAAACAGCTTGATAGTTTTGTTTTATTAAGGAAATGATTAGACTCTTCGTTTGATTTTCTTTTTCTAAAACCAAGAAACTATTGAAGTTGATATTTTCGATTTATATTTTTTTAATTATACTTTTTGTAAAAAAGCCATCCTCCTATAACAATTGGTATAAACAAAAATAAAAGTAATAAGAATAACGGAGAGATTGCAGCATCTCCTTCATATAATTTTACATTTCTTTCTTTGGATGTTCTGAATATGTTACATGGTTGGCTGTAACGTGTCTTATTTAAATAACGGTTTGCAAATATAATTGTTATCACATAATTGGTGTCATTCTGCAAAGGTTTATTAGTTACGTCACCATATTCACTATTTGAAATTGTACCATCTCCTAACTTAATAGAAATAAATTTAGCTGTGTAGTTACCAACTGACTTAGCTACAGCTAGCCATACATTACTTTGCTTATCATCGCTTCGAGCGCTGTTTAACAATATCTGCTTACCATCGAGAGTTTCATCAGTGTTTATATTATTATTAACCACTACATACAAGTAACTAGAAATAGACAGATGAATTAAATAAATAATAGCAACAAACTTCACACTTTATACTAACCTTGAATGACTTATATTTTCTAGTTTTGAAATGTTCATTTGACACATGAATTCTATGCAGGAAATATTTATGTTATCCGACAGCTTTGGTTCGGGTGGCGGCATTTTAATAGTTACACTACGTGAAGGTTTTCCTTTAAATTTATTAACAGGAAATACTGATATATTATATACAGTAGAAAACTTTAAATAAGGCATCTATAAAGATTAATAACTTAGAGACTAAGATTAATAGGTCTTTTTATGAAATACTTTGTGATAATAGGTTTGATGATATGTATCGATTAGTACATCATAAGAGTTTATGTGGTTACTGTATTCTGACTGAAGGACTGTTATTTCTATAGTAAAATTAACTAACGGCCCATTTGTAATAAATGGATGATCCCATTGTAACACTGGTGTATCTTTATCCCACATATGTTTTGCATTTTTTGGTGGATTTGATACTAAAACAGAATTTCAAGTAACTTTGTAGTTTTAATTGCTCTTCATATTTTTCATTAACCTGAAGAACAGAACTAAAAATCAGTAAATTGAAGCTAGATGAAGATATTATATTTTCTAAGTGGATTGTGGCCTTACAATTAGTTTACTTCTGAAATGTATTATATTATGATCTTACCACTTTGTTGAGCAATGATGTTATATTGAAACTGAGGTTTTCCATAGATTGAGGGTACTTTATTCTTTGCTTTCACCTGCAATTGGAAAAATAATTTGTTTCTTTCATTCTCTTATTTTAGTACTTATTCTCTTAGTTTCTTTAAGTTATCATTATAAAGAATAAGAAAGAAAAACCTCTTAATTACCAAAATAGAGTAGGTATTATTTTCTATGAGGTTTGTTATATCTGCACAGGTATAATCGATCCATATATCACAAGGAATTTTGATACTAACAGATATACACGTATTATCTTCAGTACAGGTGATTTCATAACGATCCAGATCACCATTTGGAGGATATGGTGCTTTCCAAAGCAACGATATTGAACTTTCATTTCGACTGTAGACAATTAAATCTTTAACTGGAGGAGGTTCTGCAAGCAACCGTTTGTGTGATATAAAACTTTAAAATGCACAACATAATTGTACCATTTGGTAGTGTTTTGAATTGTGTTTGTAGTCTTTTCTCATTAATATATTCTTGAGACCTACCAGACACCAAGGTTGCAATGTAATTTGAATATGGTATTAGTGAAACAGACTGTGCAAAAACCTTGATTCTAGGAAAGTCGTTTGTAAATGGTACTTCTGCTGTGACTTCGTTCCCACACCAAGCATCTGAACACTTGAAAGTTACATAATAGGAAACAAGTCCTTTAATATTTGTGCATGATGGTTCTGCCAATACAATGACTGGCAAGGTATGAATTTCATTATGTGATATTGTAAAATTGAATGGAAGTTCTTCATTTCCAGGAATATCTACAACATTGAGTTTTTAGACATTCTTTTACATTTTACTTTTAAAATATAAGCACCCATAGGTGAGGTTGTTTCTGTATATTCTATAAAATCTCCCATGACTTCTCCTACCACAGCAGCTATTGTAAATAAATATTCAGAATATGGTAAAAGTCTTTCTGCTGTAATTGTTGTTGCAGTCATTTTCTTTACTTTCTCCCAGACTGCGTCTTGTCTATCTTCTTTACAACTTTTGTGTTTCTTGTGCTGCAATAGTAGATAGATAGATAGTAGTATGTTTATAAAATATCAAATAATAGATTATTTGTAACTAACCTTGTAATGAACAATGTAAGAAAATGTATGGTTGGGTGATGTTATTGGATCCCATTTTAGTGTTATACTACTGATTGTTTTGTGTATAGTACTTATATTTGTAACAGACATTGGGACTAAAATTTTAACAAGTAAGTGCGATATGAACACTAATGCCTGTAGAAGATAAAAATAAACTAAAAAAAACTAATGTGTTAACTTTTCAGTTTGTATGCAAATGAATCATTGAAATTAAAATAGAAAACATTTTACTCTGCTAGATTTCTAATTGAGATATGTTATTAGTATTCATGGATGAATAATTAAATACTAATTTAAAAATTTTAGCATTGTGATCCTTAATAATGGGAATAACCTCCTTACTAGTGCAGTCTGGAGCAGTAAATCCATCGATACAACCCTCAGAGCATAATCCATTGCTTGTATTGCATTGATTATCTTGGCAATGTGTACTACAACTATCTTTGCATTGGAATCCCCATTTTCCAGATGGACATTCTGAAAGTTAGGTTTCTTAATAAGATTGAGCTTTTTACTGGGCATTGAGCAATTAAAGGAAATTATAACAATAAATAACATTAATTATTTATTTATATGCTATTATCATATTTGGAATGAAAATACATAAAGTAAGTATTAGTGTATACTGGGTGTCTATTTGAATACTTTCAATGGGCTGTATTTTTTTTTAAAAAAAAAGGTATCATAAGATGCTCAAAACCGTTTCGGTAATATTGAGGGGGGGGGGAACTAACCTTACAAATATGGCGCAACCCTCAAACACCCCCCGCTCCCCAGCCACTAAAACTTTAAAATCTGAAATAGCAACCTCCCTCATGTGATACATTGCTGGAAAGCTCTTGCAAATGCTTTTCATTGATACCATACAAAGGTAATGTTGGGTAAGTAGTTATTAGATAATTCAATAATAAGATGCAGGCATCATTGTGAGCTACGTAATTAAGATCAGAGTTTGCTTATGTTTACTGTAGGCATTAGGAATGGTGTAAAATAGCATTTCAGAAAACAAAACAATAGTTTTTCAATAAACGTCGTTATTTGACATTTTAAAAAGTATTGTTTTGAGAAAATTTCTCTGTGTTTTTCTTTCTTTGTTTATTGAAAATAAATTGAATTTTAATCAGGTAATTGTAACAATAAACTGCAAATTTAGGTTTAATGGTTTGTTAATGATTTTTGAAATCATCTGATAAATAGTTTTCAAATCTAAATAACTACCATTTGGTGGTTTCATTGCATTTCATTGTCTTATTCTTCTGCAGTGATTATACGAAATATGTGAAGTCAAGTGTTATAATGGTGTATACGTTTCCAGAGAGGGTTGAAATAATTTTTATGTATGGAGCTGAGAACCTCTGTGCATTCAGAACCGTTACTGTTTTTAATGTTAAACATGCAGGAAAAAATCTCAACGTCCGTCAATTAATTTCGAAATGGATTGGTAGCAAATAAAAAAGCGTGCAGAATTACGAATACTTGATGAAGCCACGCAGATAGAAGTTTTGGAGCAGTTTGCAGCGATTCCAACATTATCTCTTCGCAACGCATCTGCTGCAACGGAAATGCAAATCGTTCAGGAATTGGCCAAGGATGATTATGGCAGGCGAATACAATTTTGTGAAGAAATGACCCAAAAAATTCAAACTATCCCGGAATTGGTGAAAAATATTTCTTTTAGCGACGAATGCATGCTTTTTGTAAATGGTCAGTAAACATAATTACCGCTATTGGTCAATTGACAATCTATATCTTTTTCAGAAAGGACATACACCACAACCACAGAAACTTAACGTGTGGGTGGATATTCTTGAAGATGCAGTTATCGGTCCTTTCTTTATTCAACAAAATCTAAAGAATGGAAAAGTTATTTAGAGTTATTGAAAAATACGGTCAAACCTCTTATTTTTCAGAAGATGGAGAACCAGCAAGATGTGGGTGGAAACATGAATTTGCGTGAAGACGATTCATTCTAAACAAGACAGGGCACCACCTCACTAAGTAGTATCCGTTCGACAGTTTCTACACAACAGATTTCTTTACCAATGGATTGGCAGAAGAGGGCCCATAGAATGGCCAGCAAGATCGCCAGATTTGATGCCTTTTATTTCTTTTCTCTGGGAGCATTTAAAGTCGGTGATTTGTAAAACCCCACCGGAATCAGGGAGTTGAGGGTGGCGTCATATTTGTAAGGTCATTTTGGTTCTTCCTCCACACTACCAAAACAGTCTTGAGCATTTTACGATACCTTTTTTAAAAAAGAATACAGCCCATTGAGATTTTTCAAATAAACACCCTGTATATATTTATAATTGATATTTTTTTATTTGTTGAGACATAACTTTAATCATAATAATTTGTCATCAGAAGTTTAGTTGTGGTGCTTTATGACTAGATAGTTTTTCTGCCAAATTAGGCTAAATTAACAGTCATTAATTAAAATCTTGGTATTATTCCTTGTAACGTTGAATTGGTTTTTTGGTAAGAACAGAAACTAGACGCTTTTATGAAACGTAATGGTGTTTTAACGAGTTAGTTACTAATTTAGATGCTGATTCGCTCATATAGTACACAAACGTCCAATGGACGTTCATCGGACGTCCAAATTTTGGCGGACAGACGTTCACTGGACTTCCAGTTTTTGGCTGACGGGCGGCCATGGGACGTACATTTATCACAACCTTAGACATTCAAAGGACGTTCATTACTGGACAAGATTTATACATAGTCATTTGATGGACGTCGTGAAACGTATGTCCAACTCACGTCCAAAAATACTCGGACGAAGTGTAGGCCAAAATAGGATGTTCATTCGACGCCCGCTAACGGTCGTTTGATGGACGTCATACAAACGGACGTCCAGTGGATGTCCAATTTACGAATATTCTTCCTAATTTTAAACAACAAAACTGACTAATAAATGTTGTTTATAGCATGATCTTCGTCTTCCACGTATAAAACGTATTATTTCGATCAACATTTATGAAATTATCTTCAAATGAAGTACTGCAAATACACTTGCTATAACAGATCAGCCCAGGTAAGGAGACCTGCTACACATACAATTTGCACAGTATAAACGGTACAAACAAAGCAAAGTCACAGTGGACCGGGAAGAAATTTGTTGGGTCTGAGAGAGAATTCACGGGGCCATAGTTGTGTTCAAATTGAAAAAAAATAACAACGACGACCTGTTATAAGATTGCTAACTACTTGCAGGTAGCTAAATACCTAAAAAACCATACAGTCTCTCTGCATTATTTTTTTGATGCAAAAACCGTTTATTAAATGAGCCATGGACAGGAATAAAGTCAAAAACTGTTGGTCTGTTTGACAACAATGTGGAGCTATTTGAAGTATTGTGATCTGCCTTCACATTTCTTAAATTCTTTATTACTACAAATGATAATATAATAAACTTGTATTTGGTTTATATGCCAATTGTTGCAACTACTTGTACACATATAATAAAATTACTTAACGAAAGCACTACGCATGAGAAAATGTGATGAGATATTTTTCTACAATTTAAATTTAAATATTTCTCCTTTTCCCAAATACTCATAACATATTGAACTGTTGTTACATTCTCTATGCAATTCAAATTACAAAGGTAAATTTCGAGTGCCTAAAGAAATTACTTTTTTAAACAGGAAAAGAGTGAATTCTAATTAAATCTAAAATCAATAATGTAGGAATGGATGTTCAATAAAACATAAACCCGTGTCTAGAAATAATCTTTGAAAATTAAATTCACGAGATTTCAAAAAATTGCTTTAGTCAGAGATTATGATATAGTCGTGGAATATTTCTGAAGGTGGCCAATAGTGTGAAACTGCATCTAGTAGTATTAGTAAATTAGATTCTTATTATAACTTTAGACAAATATGTTTGAGTCAAAAGTTACCTCATAAATTTATTCTAAAATATAGCGTTTCCTAAATAATCGTGTGAAAATTAAACACCTCCTAAAAATCGTCCGCGTTGATACCTAAGTAAACTTCTTTACGAAAATGGAAATACGGGAAATTCTAATGGAATTTTAGCTTCCTGGAGACGGTAGACCTTAGGAATTTTATGTATATTACATGGATACATACCGTTAAGTCTTTTATGGTATTTTAATGAAGCAGTCCACGACGGAGCTGAGTTTCGAGAGTTTTCTTCTAGTATACATGTTAAGTTACCTTGCTTAACCCATTCAATTAGAATCACCACGGTTAACCACAGAATTAACCTAAATTAAAATAAAACAGTTAATACACGAAAACATATTATTTAAAAGTAAATCCTTTTTTTCACTGCTGCATTTTACTGTGACCATTACATAAAATTGGTCTAAGTAAAACTTGGTTTTAACATAATATTTAAGACATTGAAATGTTTGCTGATACCTATAACGCATTTTATTTTTATAGAGACCTTGTTGCCAATGATGGAAGAACTGACAGTGGTGTAGTTTTGACGATGAAAGAAAAATTTAAAGCCTTCATGTTAGATCTTTTTTTATTAATAATGCGTTACCCGTAGTGAGAAATTGGGCATAATGTAAATCTAGTGTGTACTACTTTACGCACTCGCAAACAAAGATATCGGTATGGTATGGCAAAAATATAATAAGTAATAACTTATAACATGCGATCATTAAATTTTCAGTTCCCAGTAGGCTATGAAAAGAAAATTCATGTATTAGGTTAATGCATTCTCAATAAACATCATAGTTTGAATTTGTTTTATTGTGTTATTAATTCCTTTTGTAAATTGTAGGTTATGTATTGGCGTGCGTGTGTCTAAGCTGCGCCCTACGGAGAAATTTCATAGCCTACAAGGAACTGAAATTTTAATGATCGCTTGTTATATACAAACCAAAGAAAAGAATGCAAATATTACAAAAAAAAACATAGTACTAATTATAACAAAAATCTTATTTACTACATTGCGACGTAACATGAAAAGGATGATGAATGATGTCCATCCCCAGTTAATTCAATATTCATTATCTGTTACAAAAATTACAGATGTAAATAAAAATCTACACTTTACTAATTACAATGATCTATTTTTTAAATACATTTGAATGATATTTTGTTTTAAACTACAAACTGACGTTAAATCATTACTTGTGTATATTCAATATTAACTTACTTAAATAATTCCATTTTGCATATTAGAATTTCAACACCGTCTTCACTGCGCTAGGTCACTGATTGACACTTTATTTCCTAATCTTATCTTTATATTCACTACTCAGATAATTCGATATAATATATATTATGTGCAAGTAATAACAGATAATAAAATGTTTAATATACCGAATCATTTTCCTGTTCGAGAAAAGAGACAAACCTAATATATAACAGTCTGGGATAAATTAAAGAAAAAAACAATAAAAGTAAAATTATGCTTTGAAAACGTTCTAACTTATGATATTTTTATTCGT
>VTPC01004302.1:0-18258 GCA_011009095.1 Ignelater luminosus
TCAGTGTTAAATTATTATTTAGGTAAAGAAATTTTCCTTTCTTTAAACAAACATAATAGTTAAGTAGGTATCATTATATATTATTTTGTATTCAAATAAATGTTTTAACCTATTTTGCTTTATTTATTATAATAATATAGGGCATAACATCACTTTAGTGAATAAAAATTAAAGATTTAATACACGATTAATCCATTTAAAGGATGATTAAGAAAGTGTTTTTAACATAGCCAAACTTTTTCAATAGAAATGATATGTAGATATATAAAATAAACTGGAACTCATTCACTTTATTCCTTTAAAGAGAGTGAATAAAAAGAAAATCTAACCACTTGCAAAATTAGGGAAACAAATCTGCAGGTGTTTAAGGAATTTTAATTTAATAATTTAATTGTAAATTAAAATTTTACCAAAAAGTTTTATCGTATGTCCATATGTGCGCTTAAATTCATGGTGCGTACTTTGCGGGTTGCATATCCTACAGGTTACGCCATCTCCTGCCCCCTCGCGGCTTCAATTTACCTCGTCAACAAACTGGGTTATGTTCTCTCCTTCCTTCTTATTAATCTCCTTGCTAACAATCGGTAAAGTAAAATACAAGTGCTGAGATGATGTTCTTAAGAAAAGTATTAGTAAATATAAGAATAGATAAAATTAGAAATACGACAATCAGAAAAACTTTAAAAATCAAATCTATTATATCAACAAAAACTAAAACGATTTGGGCACTTAATCAGAACACAAGACACTAGACAAATTAAAGAATATTAAATGTCAAGACATATAGCAAAAACATAAGAAAACAACCCGTTCACGAGGAAAGTGGAATAATAGTGTGATGAAAATTCTAGAAACAAAAGGAACAATGTGGAACTAATTACAGAATAGTATACTACACTACAACAGTTAAATAAATATTTTACTTGCCTTACGTTAGTACTACACAAACACTATCTACTACACTTACGAATTAATAATGAATTACAATTATAATACTAAAACTGGAAATAACAAAACCCAAGTTTAGTAATACTACACGTATAACAATATTTACAAATGAGCAAAATCTTCAACGCACACTACTGATGACAGGTTGAGAAATGCCAATCATCCATCAACGAAGCAATGGCCTTGCTTTGATAGAATTCGTGCGTAAGTCAGTGTCCTACCGCGGTATTCTTGACCTACAGATAATATAGCGATGAAACGCTAAAAATAGTGCATTCATCAAACCAAGCTTCAATATCGCATAATGCGGCCACTTATTAACTTGAGCAGAATTACAAAATGCGTCACTATAATTTACTGTGGGGCATATAGAAGACGCCAGAGACATCCCTAACAGTAAAATGCATTGGAATCAAGCTAAACAACGTTGTGGTGTTAGACAAAATTATATTAGACAGAGTGGGTTATTAATCAAATTGAAATTCTTGAGTTTTTTGGCTTCACGTTGGGCTTTTTCCCATCTGCATTACTTCTCTGAATCGCCAAACTGATTTTCTGCGTTATAAAACATTTGGTTTTCAAATCTTTTTTAATATCTTTGGTTTTAGCGCCTAACTCTTTTACAAGATGTTTAGCGCTCATGATTCAGGGTCCAAAAGCCTCAACAAGAAATAGCATAAAACAAAACAATGAAAAGACTTAGAATATTTATAGCTTTTGCAATCTTTAAAGTCTGGGAGACATAAGAAGCAGTTAAGGTATCCGTGGCATCCCAAAGCAAAGCTTTTCTAGGCTTTCATGGAATGAGGAATATACTATATGGTCGCTTGTCATCACTACTTGATTATGCCATCAATAATGCAATATTTATAGTCAATACTTGAGTGAGTTTATGCTTCCGTCCAGCAAACACAGCTTATTGGTTTAGCGCGAATGTTCAGTTCACGAGCTAAACTCAAGTCGCCCATTTCTTTATACTTTGTCTAAGCACGCACATATAAAATATAAGGTCATATTTTCAAGTTAAATCTTAGCTATTAAACATCTGGGAATGCAAAGCACAACCAGAACGAACACTTTTTGTTACTGAATTCGAGCAACAGTCTGTTCATAAAAATAAGCAAACATTTATCTTTCGACGGCTGTTTTGACCATGTTTCCAAGGTGATATCAAAAAATTGAAACTATAAGTATTTCTTATTTTTTGATGTAGAATACGATTCTAAAGTAAACCAAAATTTTGAAAATTTTCCAAATTTCGACGGCCATTTTGACCATGTTCTCGAAGAGATATCAAAAAATAAAGACTTTAGTTTTTGATGTAAAATCCAAATTTGAAGTCAAAATTTCTAAATTTAAAAAACTGCGGACATATAGACGCACAGACTTCGCAAATTCAGTAACGACTCCAAAGGAATTCGTTGAAAATTGAGCATGTGTGAGTGGAGTTCAAGTTCGAGTTTGACTTAAGTACTGACTATAAATACGGGTGTAAGCAACCTGTAGAGAGACAACCTTCCAGCACTTTTGTGTCCGTGGCAACAGTAAATAGCAACTGTTCAGCTACAAGTGCATTCGTGAAACTTACAGGCAGGTTGGCCTGTTTTCAAAGCGATGACAATACGTAAAAAGAAAATTTTTAAATATGCGTTTACCAAGAATTACTTTCAGGTTCTTGTAGGACTAGTAATCACGATTTTTTGCTTTAAAATTCTGGCGGTCACTAATAATGATATTAATTGCTAATATCGTCAGGTCGAAACTTTTCTGGCAAGAAGGAAATACATTGGGAGGGGAAGAGAAATTACAAAGAGAAAGCCAACACGTTAAAGCAAACTTGTAATCACTGTCAGGATGTAACAAAGCATGCTTGGAAAGAATCGAGTGCATCAAAACTGCAACACTTTGGAAAAAACCAAGAAAAGCAGAATGACATAAGGAAGAGGTTTCCCGTAAACCGATACTACCTAGTTCCATAGGCAATATACATTGCGACCACGATATATCATAAAATTGCAATTACATTTATATTTTGCAGAGAATTTCTTGAAGTAGTAGTTTTTTGCTGTTTCAATGAACTATTAATGAGAAGAAACGCGGCATGAGAACTTAATCCTTTCCTAGTTACTTAATCCAAGTTCCAAAGCCTGACTGTGATTGGAGACATCCTAATACTTAGATTAATTGAATCTGGATTTGCTACAATTATACATATACTATGTCTGAAGTTAGAAAAATTAATTTTCATAATATCGAAGAGCAGGTACCAAATGAAAGAAAGAAAAATTTACATTTCTTTGTATTAAGATTAACATAAGAGCAATGTCTGATCTAAAATCTATGATTTCTTGGAATTGTAAAACTGTAAAAGATGATCTCTTGCTGAGGTACCGTCGACTATATACCAAAACTGTTTAATCTAGAAATCAGCGAATTAATAATGGGCTGTATTGGTAAACAAAATAACACAGGATCTAAAGAATCTCCTTGTTGAATACCAGTTTGAGACAAAATATGGTGCTCTTTTATGAAAATTAACGTTTGCTGTCGATCGTCCAGAAAGTTGATGATGCCAGTGCTACCACCTGCCGATTTCTTGGGGACACAAGCACTGATTGACGAAGTTTCAAGTCTCAGGAGCATAATTTCAAATAGTTAGTAAGATTTCACTGTAATAAAATTTTTCAGATTACAATGTATTGTCAGAAGCACATTTTTTATTTCAATTTTTAATTTTTAACGTGCTGTGTTTGTATTTACCGTCGCTTATTAACATAGAACAATAAATAAAAGAAACTATACATGTTTTTAATAATTAGATTAGCTAATCACGTTTGTGGGTTAGCGTGTTTTCCAATTTGTTGGGCCAACCCAAAGGTGCTGTGTGGTATTATTACACTGAGTCTCTGCTCTCTTAAATCATGAAAACAGATACAGGATGAAGAAAAGAAGATTGCAAAAAATTACAATTTGCAGCTGAAAACTTCTATAATTGTTTAAAGTTAAAGTTTATTTTTGTAAAAGCGAAATACCAAAAGTTATCTCTTTTTAATATCAGGACAGATCGAGGAGTATGAGAAAACATTGCAAAACTAATATTTACATACTGACGACGTTGGGACCGTCTTTAATACTGTATAAGAGAAAAGAAGAATCATCACAGATTTCTCTATGTGAAATTCGGTCGGCGACAAAATTGCAATTTCATTTCAAAGTAGTTTCCCTACGAGAAGTAATTTCCTTAGTGTCCGTCGTCGAGGTTTTTGACATTAAAGAAATTGGGTAGTTTATAAATTTCCTTCATAATGTGAAGTGGGATTTAACCTCAAATCTTTTAGAAACACGTAGAAACACTTCTTAAAACATCTAAAATATACAATAATTCAGTTGCATGCAGAAAATTGTACGTTACAAGAAAGCTAATAAATGAAATTACGTTGACACCTACATTGAGGTTAGATTGGAACGTAAAGATTTTAGAAGTTGAGGTGCAATGTATAGACTATAAAGAAGTAAAAGTCAAAGAAGAAACGGCAACATGGATAAGTTACAAAAAAGAAATTAAAATGAAAAAGGTTTCTGCTGGAATTTTAATTAAATTATATAATATACTACAATATTATGTGAAGAAAATCTATATAGAATAAGAGGGAAAAAGTTTCAGACCGGAAAAGAAAAAATCAACCAACTGTTACAGATTTTCTATTTGAAATCCATTGTTTATCCGTTTTTTTTTGTTCAATATTGTCTCAACTCGACGACAACCTTCAATAAATTAACAAAATTAGCAATACCTGTAAGAAATTAATTTTTATTTCAATACCTTCTATAAATATAAGACATTGCTTGTTCATAATCTTTATAATTTTAATAAAATACATACTTGGGACCTTGAATTGTACAATTAAAGCATTGATAATGTACAAAAAGTATAATCGCCCACAAAATAATTATATTTGTACTCCAATAGCATCAAGGTCAGGTTTTGCTGTAATAAATAATAAACAAATTAATCCGTAAAAACAAATTTCGTCTTCCAATTACAAATTCTTATTCTGCTTTTTAATATCATTGCAATCTTTGCATTTGTTGATTCAATTTTAAAAGTATTTAATATTGGGATTGTTTATTGGATTGGAAAGAGATGTCAACTAATAAAACATTTTTAACTTTTCGGTTAGGTTACAAATTTAAAAATAATAAAGTAATAATAATAACAGTGATGATGATAATAATAATAAAAATAATTAAAATATTTTACCGCTTGATGAAAATAGTTAATGCTTAGAACTATATTTAGAAATTCATTACTATATGGTTTAGGTTTTGATATCCTTGAATGTAGAAGATTATATGCCGTAAAGATTATTTCAGTGACCTAATAAATGTAAAAATTTATGAGTTTGAAATTGCAGTTGGTAGTCAGGTACTTTAAATACTTAGAATATTTATTCATTTAATTAAAAAATTGTTTTAAAAGATTTTTATTGGATAAGTATAAAGCATCTATGATGTATTTACTGATGAAAGTAAACTCCAAGAATAAATTATTTTATTTAAACTATAAAATACAACTTTTCATAATTTTCTATGATTTTTTTATAATGATTTATTTATTTTTATTATCGCTATGGTTCCTGTGACTATCTAATGATAAGGACAGTAGTCTACTTCACAACAACCATTAAAGAATTAGTTATATACAATATTTTTTACATGACCGTATTTTAAAGAAAATAGTAAAGAAAAACCATTGACGGTAGATTAAAAAATGAAGTTGGCCAAGATCATAGGAACGTATAATGATTTCATTACAACATCGATACGTCAAATTAATTGCAAATGTTTATAATTGTCAACGTTTGACATCGACAACGAATTGTAAAGCACCAACTTTACAGACAGTCGTGCAAAATAGTATATTATTCAACGAGCACATAATGTAGGCTACTATTCAAGAGGATCAAGTTTACACACGAGCCGAAGGCGAGTGTGTAAATCATCCGAGTGAATAATCTACGATTCTAACACTTTTGAGGAAGATCTGGAGGCGGACTCCCCTGAAGAAGGCGATGTCTAAATTCTTGAATAGGTAAAAGTCAATGAAAGTAAACAATTTCTGCGAAAAGTAAAAAAGTAAACAATCTTTACAAAGAGAGGAATACAAGGATCCTCTAAAGACGATGTCCAAATTCTTGACGGAAGTAAGCATTTACCTGTCATAAATAGGCAACCAACATTACAGAATCCGAAGCATTTTTGTACATCGGTAACTAAGCTGGCTTTACAGTTGTTCATTTTTTTGTTTCCAAAATCAAAAATTGTAAGTTGTGGTGCGTAATTTAGTGTTTTCCGGCGTTTTCCTCTGTGTTTTTCAATTGAAAGTGGTGAAGATATTTCTTGCACGCCTCCACAGATTGCAAAAACAGAGGAGAAGATAAATTTCTTTACACCTCATCCCAGAAAAATCGAGAAAGTTGTATGAAATTACATACAAACAATTTATGGAATGGAACCAACAAAACACCGCCGGTGAATAAAATCCATAAAACACTAGTATTTTATAAGTATGATTATATCGCTATGGTTACACGTATAACGACTATATTATTGAAGAGTCATAGATAAAATAAATTATTCAATTTGTAATGATCAGGAACAATGCCTTTTTTAATATCTTGTGTAGCTTTTCAAAATGGTCTATAAGTTAATGACCGTTACGTAGTCTATGGTTTTCTTTCTGTTTACATCAGCGTTGGAAATTGAAGGTGTCTTAGCTACTCCTGAGTTTGTCTCTCTAAAATTTTATTGCAACTACTTTTGGAGTGTTTCTAACTGTTTGGGCTAAATATAATCTGTACTTTCAGCAGTGGAAAATTACTTGATACGGGATACTTAGACGGTTTCAAAAGGATCTATAAAGATATATCAAATCTGCTGCCATAGCAATATTATTTATATTCTCATACTATTGCTAACGACCATCATTCAGCTGAAGCTAGTCCGGAAATCAAACGAAATCTAATATCTGGTTTGGCGAAAGCTACATATTTGTCATAGACGATGGGTTATAGAAAAAACGCAGTAATAATTGAATGGAAAATATATTTTAATATGAAAAAACACTATATAATTATACCACAAGGAAAACGTCAATAAATAATTTGATAAGACAGAATAGAGAGGTAATCGTCAAGATTACAATTAAATAGTAACATAATACCTCCTGATAAGAAAGGTGGGATGACTTATTCGTAGTAAAATCTTCTTTTACTTGTGGCAGACTAGGATCTAACGAAAATGGTACTGGCTTGCAATCTGTCATTTTAAAACTTTCTGGGACATTTTTAATATACGTGGCTTGGTCTAGAAATAGCTTTCCTTCTTTTCTTTGATTTCAAAGATTTTCATCAATCCTTGCTTTATCCTTTGCTTCAAGGTCTCACTGTTGCATAACATGATAATATCATCCACGTAAAGAGCTATGATGCAGATGTCCTTATTGTCTTTATACTGATATAAGCTGGGTTTACTTTTTAGCCTTTTAAAATTTAGTGATGTAAGTACGTTGTGTATTTTCGAGTACCAGCTGTGCAAGGATTGTTTTAAGCCATATACGTATAGCTCTCTTTAAAAGACATACTTTGTTTTCCTGTCCTTTAACAATAAAGTCCTCTGGTTCTCCATGTACACTTTCTCGTTGAGGTCGCCATTTAGAAAAGCCGTTTTTACATCCAGGTGGTCAATATCAAGGTCTAGTTCCACTGCCGAAGCTAAAAGAAGTCTAACTCTTTCTGTATAATCCGTTCCAAATTTCTGACTAAACCCTCTTGTAACCAGAGGGTCGTGGTTTGATGTTTTATGCCGTGTCCACTCAAATAATCTGCAAAGTCTTTACTTGTATACTCACCACCATTGTCGGTCCTAAGACATTTCATTTTTGAGCCTGTTTCATTCTCAACTAAGACTTTCCAGTGTTTGAACTTTTCAAATGCCTCGCTTTTGTTTTTTAATACATACCCAAAAGTTTTCCTTGTAAAATCGTCTATGAATGTTAGTAAATAGCGTGCTTCACTACGTGATTTTTTAACGGGTCCACACAAATCGGAAAAACTCTGCTTGCACGAGTATCTTTCTTTGATTTGTTAAATGGTGTTCTGGTTTGTTTACCGTTAATAAATGGTACGCATGGATTTTTTCTCAATTGTGTTCTATGCCAGTAGCCATTTTCTTCTGTTCAAATGGGTTAATCGTTTATGCCAACGTTCTTCCTGGCCAATGTAAACAGCATTTGCTAAATATTTACTTCCATTTGCCTCAAGTCTGTACAGTCCATCAGAACAATCAGCATGAGCTTTGACCTGGTCCGTAATGTTGAATTTTTCATCTTGGTAGATATCACATCCTTTTGAAGTAAATACAACGGTCAAACCTTTTGGCGTCATCTGGCTCACTGAAAGTAAATTCAAACCGACACATAGAACGTACAACACATCTTCAATTAGAACACTTTGGTTATTAATGTTTATGGACGTGTCTCCTATTCCATCACATTGTAGTTATTTGCCAGTGTTATTTCATGCTCTAACATGTCTGCTCTGGTTTTTACAAGACATTCTTTTCGTCTTGTCATGTGATTTGTGCAACCAACTGGAAGGATCAGTTTTTGTGGTCAATGCAGAAAACATAGCCCAATTTTTTCATCATTTTTATTTTTATCATGAATTTTTTCCTTTGTTTTGTTTTTCATTTTTTTAATTACATTCAGAGGCCTTGTGTCCTTGCTTGTGACATTTGTAGCATTTTAAAATAAATCTCTTGTTATATGATTTTGATTTTGTTGCCAATGCTTCTTCTCGTTCATTTTTATCTAACTTTATGTCTTCTTGAAGCAAGCTGCTCTTAACTAAATCAGGCGTTAAATCGACCCCTGAGTTCTGCAGAGCCATTATCATTGGTACATATGGGGCTGGCAATAATTTAACATTAGGACTGCTAAGAACTCATCTTCAATGGGTTTACCGATTGCAGCAATTTGCTGAGCAGTAGTTATTATTTTTGTAACGTAACCCTCCATGGACTCACATTGAGATAATTTTATGTTAAACAAAATTCTCAGCAGACTTAATCTTCTAACAAGTCCCTTATCCTCAAAAGCTTTTTGGAGGTTATCCCATGCCTCTTTCGCTGTTTTTACCTCTCTGATATGAGCGTAACACGATTTCTTAACATGCAAACAAATTTTAGCCAAAGCTTTTTGTACGTTTTTGGAATCCACAGCAACACTGTTTTTATCCGTGTCTAACTCAGGCTCAATGCAACACCAAAGATCTTCGTGGGTTACTTATTTTATCTTCTTTGTTATGAGCCTATTTTACATTGTGCTGGGCCCATAACCTGATTGGTTATAGAAAAACGCAGATATAATCGAATGGAAAAAGTATTTCAATGTAAGAAAACATTATATAATTATACCACAAGGAAAACGTCAATAAATAATTTGACATGATAGAATAGAGAGGTAATCGTCGAAGTTACAATTAAATGGTGACATAAAATATAAAACATTATGACGTTACATTTTTAACAATAGATACCACAGTGGTTGTTCAAAAATCCTAATTGGCTCTTATTAACTGATTTCATAATCTTACTGCAGTGTTGTATGATGTACGACTTTTTGCGATTGTGATTGGCATTCAATTTGATTTCAGACATGCACCAACTTTCTGTAGTAGTCTCATTTTAGTACATCAGTTGGTTATAATTCTTCTCATTTGTTGCAAATCTTATTTATTAGTTAGATTAGAATTGGTATTAATAAATCTGAACGACAATATCTTAATTCTTCTGTCGGTTATGGTTATACATAAATGCTAATTAGAATCAATTCTCAGTTAGCACTACGGTATGGAATATTCACGAGTTACTTCATTATGGAAATACGTATGCTAATCTAAATTCTATTTTCAGCAGTCTGTAAAAATAAAATTAATCCTTATTCTTTGTGAATGTATATTTACGATAAACAAACTTTTTATAAAAAATTCACCTGATAAAATAATAAAATTAATCATTGTAGAAACAAACAAAATATTTATGTATTGAACCGTCTCCAAGTATGGTAAAGAAGATCAAATTTTGAAGAATGCAAAATTAGATTTACCGTTTATTTTTAAGCCAATGAAAAGGAAATGATCAAGTGACAAAATCTTGCATTTACGTAAATCCTTTGAATAAATACGCTAAGTTTAGTTAGCCGATGGAAAAACAGCAAGATTTTCTTTTGAAGTTTGTGGTCTTTGATATGTTTGTGTGGATATACCTATAATAATCCACGTTAGCAAATCTAATATATTAATATTAAATTTGTTCAACAACTAGACTATTATATTATTGTTTACAATAGTTGATAATTTTTTAAAAATGAATGTATTCTTACAGAGAATCTAATAGATTCCAATATTTAAAATACCTACCTTAAAAATAATACTGTGGCCCAAAAGATGTACGTTTTCTCAAAAGTGGTTTTTCCTTCACGATCAAACGACGTCACTTTATGATATTTAATGAGTCCCTTGATCGCGTGATGTATAGATTCAATTAATACACGAAAACTTTAGAAAATAAGGTCATCGTATTGTGTTGTTCATTTAGACGTCTTTATTTAACATAATATTAAGCATACAAAATTATTATTACGTTTCCCAATAACCTAATGGCTTCTAAGCATTTAAGCTGGCATTATTTACATTGCACTTTGATCATTCAAAACGTGTTGCGTGTTCCTTTTTGAAATAACTATTATTTTCCATTTAAGAATAGAGCAGAATGTTCGGTGCCTAAGTATACTGTTTTTGTGTTCTACATTATTAAATGTTAAGTAAGGAATCGATAATAAGAGCAATAAAAACGAGGAAACTTTAGAAGGAAATTAATTACGT
This sequence comes from Ignelater luminosus, assembly GCA_011009095.1. NCBI lineage: Eukaryota > Metazoa > Arthropoda > Insecta > Coleoptera > Elateridae > Ignelater > Ignelater luminosus. Next base: position 10,893 of record VTPC01004302.1, read on the forward strand.
TGTCCGGAAATGGCAAACACAATTAAGATTTATTTTCCTTGTCTTATTAGTGAAGTAAGAAATGATAACGAAACGGGGTATAAAATAAAATACACAAAATTTTGTTTGTTAAAAATAATCAATTTTTTACCAATATCAAAAATTTAAATAGAAATTTAGGGCTTCAATCTATTGATGGAAAATGATGAGTTGATTCTAGCTTTAATTAAGTTTTTGCATGTGAAAACTGTAATGTACGTGTACATACCCTATAGGTAATTCTCTTTTAAAACTTCAATTATATTTATCGATCAACTGATATTGACCTTTTTATTAGAATGAGTTGTAGAATCTTTTGTTTAAACGAACGTAAATCATGATATCCAGAAACGAACATGAGAATGCATAAATTTAAAAGAACTTTCGTGATGAATTTTTCATTTTAAATTAGCACAGTAAAGTCTAATATTTGTATAACTCATAAAATGCAAATTAACATATCGTTGGAAACTTTAGATTCTCCAAGTAAATGCAACAGAGTTGATTTTAATTCACTTTACTGTCTGCTATCATAATCTGCAAAACAATGACGTGACTAAGATATGGTGGATAGTACCCTTGCCAAATTCAATTTGTCAAAAACAAATTATTTTAGATAATTCTCACCGGTTTCTTGCTAAACGAAAAAAAATTAGTCTGACTCTTTGTCTTCCATTCTCAGTATGCAGGAAGCAGAGGTCGTTAGAAGAAGTATTTTCATCTTTACAACTTGTAGGCTGAACGTTTTGGTCAAGTTAATTTACAAGTAACAGGTTATCTTCATCATTCTCGATAGTGAATTGAACGTTTTGGTGTTAGGTAATGTATTGCAAAATAAAACAAAAAAGAAAAACTGGCATGTTTCACTGATATATTTTGCGAAACATTTGCTAAACTATCGTGTAACTCACTTTTAAAAATTTTCTTATAGAGCTTTAAGGCTTTTATTTTATAAACATTTACAGCTTGGTGACTGTTTTGGTTGCTCATAAAAAGAAGTAACAGATCTTATTATGGTCAATACGAGAATTTCTGATCCTACTGAATTTTAATTCAAAAGAAAAATAAAAATTGCCCGTCAGCTAAAACAGAAGATGGAATGGTCAGGGTTATTACCAAAGACTTTGGTCTGGTGTACAGTCAAAAAATTTAGCCTGAATGTTCAAACAAATTTGAGTGGACTCCAGAGAATCAATTACTTACGCCAAGCCACTACAATCCTTAATTCAGCTTCGAAATTGTTAATTTTTAAAAAGGGATGATCAGTGTTTTGGAAAAAAAGTCCTGAAAATGCCCTGGAACTTGAGCAACAAATCTTCTAACCAAAAATTAAAAAGTTTTGCTTTTGTAATTATAATAATTCAACCGAAAGTAAGAATGAACACAAATCTACTGATATGCTTCGCATACCATGCCATACCTAACTCCACGCCGATGATTTCATGTCTTACGAACATGAATGAATGAATCCATTCGTTTAACGTGTTGTCACAGACCGAAGAATTCCATTGCCTAATCCGCGATCTCAGGCCAATAAAAAAACTCGCCAGTGATTCCACCGCATTCAGTCAAATCAAAAGCAGCAGAAAGCCTTCAGAAGAAGCTTTCAGCTTCAGCAGCTCACGTAAAAAAATCTTCTTTTTTAACCTCTTTGTTCCTCCAAACAATTATTTTGTTTAATTTTAAATAAAACAACCCAAAGAAATTCTAAAAATAAAAATAAAACATCAAATAATATAAAAAAGAAAAAATAACAACAAATAGAAAACAAATAACAGCAAATAAAAATAATAGACACAGAACAGAAACAAATAAAAAAAATTCTGAAATAAATAATCAAAAAATTCTGTAAAATCCTTTCTAAGCAGAATTCTAACCAGTCAGCCAACTTAGAACAACGAAGAATCACTGAAGGTTTGTTCACTCCGATGCACGTACCGGTGAGAGAAGAGTCAATCCCGTGAAATTCTTGCTTCTCGAGTTTACATGGCCTGGTGCACGACGTCACCGATGCCCGCCACCTTTATTTTACGTGTAGTGCGACGTCATCGCCGTTGACAAAAAGATACCAGTGACCCAAATGGTGACAGTGCATCTTAGTTTCGACAAACCAATGCAACGCTCTTTTCGGGTTCAGTAAGCGGTGCTCGGGCACCAGTATTTAAAGAGTTTGCTCTTTCGGTATCAGGGGTCCCGGCAACTCCAGTGAAGAAGACTGTCCTTCAAGGATCTTCTCAGGGTAGTCAGCACTGCTAATGCTTATTAGTACGGCGCAAATAAAAGTTCCAATGCATCAAGTTAAATTAAATAGAGACTTACTCCAAGCGGCAAAGTAATAATTAAATCATGAACAAATAAGCGGAGTAATAATTATATCTGTTATGTTATACGATGCAAGCTCTTCAAGCTAGTAACTACCATGCAGAAAAGGTAAGGGATGTTAGAAGGATGGAAGAAAGCGTGGTGACGGAGTACGCTAACCAAATTAGCAAACTACATGCAAAGCGGTATCTTGGTAAGTTTAGGATGCTAAGAGAACGGAGGAAAGCTTGGTGATGGTTACCGTGGTCTACAGTAGAAAGATGCAGATTTATGTCGATATAGACGGTGGTAACGGTCGGTCGGTTCGTTGCACTACGGTAGCGGATCGGTTGGAAAAGTAAGTAATTTATGCATGTAAATGACATCGTCGTCGGTCGGACGAAAGTGTAAGCGATAGAGGTAACGGTATCGGTCAGTTGGTTTACTTAACCATAATTTTGGTCTTACCACTCTTACTATTTCTAGAAGACCTTTCTTTGAATCTCGGTTTTAAAGTCGGTATTTGGACCGCGAATGGTAAACTGTGCAAACTGCAGACGGTGTCTAATGCACTCCAGTATACAGTACAGATGGGCTCACTAAACAACACCAAGTAAAGCAAATTAGTAGAAAAGAAAGAAGAAACAAGACTATGCTAATATAATCTACATTTAGTGTGTGAAAAATGACCTATCAATAAAAATAAGCAAAGCTTAGACTGAGAATTTTAAAATCAAAGTTCAATAAAACCTATGACTTTCTAAAATGCGAATGTTTAAAAATTTAGCTGTTATGTTCAGTTAGAAGCGCCTGTAACTTAATAATTACTAACATAAATTGTTAATCGATAAAATGAATTCTTTAATTTATTAGAAGGTAATTTTCCTTCCATTTCATGGGGGTTTATGTTTTGATAACCTGAGTATCACATAATTAATTATTGACTTAATCCGTTAAAGCTATCTGATTGATACTCAGTAATATGTAGCTAAAGAATTTGGTTGAATTAAAGCCTAAAGCGTTGATACCTAATTATATAGTCGATAATTAAATTAAAATAAACGAGAGTCTAAAGTATGTACAAGAAAAAATAATTTATAAAAAGACATTTTCTTCATTTTTGGCACTGGCTACTAAGGTTCATATAGCTTCGTGGATTTGATCCCAAACTCGCAAGATTTTTTCCCAATTCTAGGTTCAAACTCACATTTACATTTCTTTTAATTATGAAAGTTAAGTCACTACCATCACTAGTAAGATCTGGTAATTCAACTTGATAATTTACTTAGCTTGCTTGGACGCCTTGCCTTGGTTCTGACATGTAGACTCTTAAGGTCAAAAAGCAAATTTAATGACCTAGTTAGTATCTTAGCCCCTACAAAATTAACTTACCGTCAGCAGATTAGCTCTAGAGTGAAAGACGGCTAGGATTCAAACTATTTGGTCAAAACTCTGCACTGAATGATCAAACAAGAACTTAGCCCAAAAAATACGAAATTTGACAATTTTGTCTAAAACAATAAAAACCAGTGACTGACGGTGCGTCAATCGTGTTGCTATTCAATGGCCCAATAATAGACCAAAGAGATTTCTTAATACTTTTAAGTAGAACTGTTCTAATTTGGACAAACATGTTCCGGATGGTACACAAGAATAGATTATTATTAATAGTAAAAGAAAAGAAATTAAAGATTACATATTTCCAAGTTGATCAAGTTTCTCCACAGTTTACAGCTGAGCAGGTGGTTGCAACAGTCCTATCTCTAATTTCTTGTAACAGACTAATAATGTAACAGTAACGAGTAACAGACATAAAGATCTCTTTATGTGATCCAGGTGTTCTGCTCGTTATTACTGCAATGATTAACATGTCCAGGGCCATTTCACGTCAAATCACCTAACACCATGTGCTTTTATGTCGCAGAATTTGTTCATGTTGCTGTCCTGTGTAGACACATATAAGTTAAGACTAAATTAATTTTTTCAGAACTTGTAACGCAGAAATGGCTTTGAGAGGCCATCTTATGATTTTCATTACAAAAATTACCTAGTTTCGTGGTGATTTGGCGCAAAATAACCCTCTAAAAGCATAAAAAAACTAAACCATTTGATTTTAAAATTATTATTAAATAATATTTGTCATTCTTAATAAATATTGTCAACTTTTTCAGGTGGTGTAAAATAATTTTTGGTATTTAATGGTTTTGTTTTTCATTTATGGCTTGGAAATCTCGTTTTTCTGTAACCGCATTAATGTCTATTGTGAAATTGTTAAATTGTTTTTGCAGATGATACGTTTTGCTTACCCAAACAACTAAAATTTATAGCATGTAAATATTTAAAATCGCTAGTTCAACAATATTTCTGTTTACTTCAAATAGCGCAATCTCCGCCCATGGTTGTTAAAATCGAAGCCTAAACATGTTTGATATATATTTTATGCATTTATTTATTTAAGGTCGACCTATTTCTATTATTACGTGATGGAAGTTGAAAAAAAACGAGATGAAATGATTCGGAGAATCCGATGAAAAACCACCAAGGAATAAAATATTGTAGGTACACCTGCAAAGAGTTTTTGCTTTAACTTGCAGATGTTAATTAACTTCTCGATTACATTGCAAAGGCTTGCAATTGTACCTTTGCCTTCTTGAAATAGATTAGACCTTAAAGATTAGTTTATTTCAAAGAAGCTTCTAATGAATTAAGTTTCAGAATGACAACTATGTAAAGAAATCTTTTTTCAAGGTTTCGCGTTCCACCTACTATTCTGTTTGTCAATTTTTTTAATTTCCTAAATTAAACGAGTAGGTACCTTTAAAACTTTTGCAACAGGTATTTTTAATTAAAATGAAAAAGCGCCAGCTTTTATTACTTTAGTAATAGAGCAGAGGCACGTTCTAAATTAAAAAATTAAAGAAAACTGACTGGCTTGTCTCTTGTAATATACAATCTAAAAAAAGTTGAATGAAATAATTCTTTATACATAGGCGAGTTTCAACTTTCCTAAAAAAGGATAATGAAACTTACATCCAATTTCTAGCCCTAGGTAATACAATTCTCAATTTCAAAATTGTTTTTTTTGTAAAAAAATCGAAATTCAAGAATCTTTTTAATTTTAGATCAGCAAAGAATTATTTGCATTTGTAAATGTTGCCAATTATATTAATCTTTACATGTATGCATATCTGTAATATGAAATTTATCAAAAAATTTGAGAGAAATTTAGCAAGTTCGGTAGCATGTTTGAGATCCTTGATATTGATTCTCAGAATGCGTCTCTCTTCGGAGTCGGCCAAGTCATAAACCACGAGTATCGGATTTCAACAAAGGCGTACAGACTGCTAACCTTGTGGCAAATTCTTGAGCCGCTGATGACAACTGGTTCTCTTTTTTGTAGACAAAAAGGAAAATACATACACAAGTTTTCCCAATACTGTTCTTTAATATCTTCATCTTCAGATTTTGGTTCGGCGGTTTTAGCTCGATAAGCGGCGTTTGGTATTTTCGAAATAAAACAATCCCACCCTTGGTGGTTTTCTTCACAATATTGGCCAATCGTTATCTTCATTTTGAGGTGCTCTCTATCTCTCTCTCTCTCTCTCTCTCTCTCTCTCTCTCTATAGGTTGGCTTGCGGAATACACTACAGGGTTAATCGGTGCTAGATACCCAAACCCTTTAGTAAATTACAGAAAAGGCGGCTGTAAACTGGGTTCCATTGCGACTGCTTACTAATTGAGGACACCAAATTTTAGAATGATGCCCTCGTAAACGGTTTGGGTAACCAAAGGAGTAGTAGTTTGGTGGGGAAGAGAGCACTGCACCCATTTTGTAAAACGGTCCTGGCTTATTAGGAATTTCTTTTCTTAGATTTCAGTAGTGGCTAGACTAATTTCACAATAATAATTTTCCACGAGGCCGTAACTATTGACGGTTGCACTATTCCAAGTATTTGATGTTTGCTGCTGGTTGAACATTGTCGGATGTATTTGGTGATATGCTGATATCTTAGAACAGATTGGGCCAATAATAATTTTTAAGATCAGAAGTGATAGCTTAGGCAATTCCCATGTGTCTTCGTGGTTTTCTACTGACACTTCCTTATAGTGTGGCGTTGGACACAGAGCTTCCACAGTTCTGCCATTTCATTCTATCAAAGATCTTCTCATTCCCAGAAATAGCGAAGAAGACTAATCTGGTACGAATTCAGGACTTTTCTCTTTTTTACGCATTTTCTGGTACCAGCTGCATTAATATGTTTCGTCGAGCACACGAAGTACAGTTTCCGGTAACGATAGCAGCTGGCGAAGATCCCGCGGACGGTCGGTGGCGTTGGTTTATCAAGGTAGGGCCGTTCAGACTTATGTGCGTTACTTATTTGTAGGGACTTCTTATTCTTTTAAACTGCTTACGGATATATTTAATGGGACTTGATTTCTATTAATTAATAATCGGTGATTGTCCATGTCCAAACATACTTTGTTTTTATTTAATCGATCTACTTCTACCATCAAATCTCTGGTTAGTGTTTGAATATAACAGAATCAGTACAAGCGGCATCATTAATCCTTACGATAAGACCGAATTTTGTGGTAGCTGCAGTTATTAACGGTAGACAATGGAAAGGGTGTTGTGTGAGCCAACTATGGAAATGTCCTGTCTCACCGTAACGGTAGCAAATCAGCGTGTCAGGATTTTGGGCGATCTACAATGGGAAACATTCAAATCCTCCTGTTGTCTATTGCAGTGTTCTCTAATGCTCTACAAAAGCAAAAATGATGCTCTATGATTTTTTATATCAAAAACATTAAACCATGGAATTAATTAAAAAGTTTTGGTAATAGAAAATCACTAGAAAGTGATTCTCAATTTGAGCAGTCCTGCTCAAAATAGACTGGGTTTTATTACTAAATGTCTGAGACCATCTGATTCAGTTCAGTTAGACTTTTGCATGGATTGCACCTCTCTGTTTGTTGCTTAATTAAGTTTTTCTGATGAGCCAAAGTTTTTGTTTGAATCGTTTGTTTTAACCAAATTGGGCTTTTT
>VTPC01004305.1:0-13604 GCA_011009095.1 Ignelater luminosus
AATAAGCTCAATTAAAGATGGTTAAGGTAAGTATTGTTAAGTCACCTGAACTTTGTCACCAAGCGAGCAAATCGGCGTCGGGATGCAAGAAGGCTATAATATCTTAAATTGCTAAGGTCCAGGTATTCACTTTTGGACTCCTCTAGGTATGAAGGTCCGCTGATTTTAATTGATTTCAACACTTTGTTTATTTAATTCAAATAATTAATGTTGCATATAAAGACAAAATCGCGAGGAAAAATAAAATTCATGGTTTATTTCTTGGTTTCGTTATTCAAATTACTGGTGGTGTCAAGTATTAAAAGAACGTGACAAGATTTAACTTAAGACTCTAAGATTTTATTTGTTTAGAAATATAAAACCGAGATCGAGCTTTTTGAATAACTCCTCCTGTCTTTGTAGCAAAACGTTTTGTTATACGTACTTAAAACTCAGATTTGTAGAAAACCCGTCCAATTTCTTTTTTCCGTTTGGTGATAGCTAGCGGCAGCTAGTGGTTAGAAGTAGAAGTAGAAATTATGACAAAAATTATTTACTTCATGGCTTGAAAATCTTGTTTTCAACGAACTCCGAACTCTGTATGTCGGCATTTTTTGTCACATTCTGAAGTTTTGACTTCAGATTTCGATTCTACATCAAAAACTAATCTTCGGGAACATTTTCAAAAATTATTTTTAGTTTAGCATCGTATTCTACATCAAAAAATAAGACAAACGTGTACTTTTAGTTTTTTGATATCACCTCGGAAACATGGTCAAAATGGCTGCCGAAGTCTGAAAAAAGTAAAAAACGGAGTTCGTTGTGGTTATACTTTGCATTCCCAGATGCTTACTATTTAATTATCGTAGAATGTCATGCATGTTTACTATTTTCCGTCAACTAACAAACTTACCTGGTACACATTAATATCTAGATTTGACGTTTTACAAGAAATTTTGTAAAATAGAGTGTCTCAAGAATTTCAATTACTTTCATCAGCAGACGTTTCTTAGCTGTCGCTATAAATGGTAACTAGAAGCTAGAATGGAGCAGATCATTCCACTTTTAAATGTTGTAAAGTAGGACATAATGGACGTTCAATAAGTGGCAACGTTGCAGTTAACTGTGCATTGTTGAACATATATCATATTATTATCCAACTGTTGCTATCATTTTTAAACACGTTATTTCTATTGTAACGATTTAATAATATAATTTCAGGCTATATTAACTTCGTTTACAGTGTTTATGGTTCTAGTTTTTCTTTGGATCAGATTTTTTATTAACACGTTTTGTGACATTGTTTTATTTTCAAAATAACTGTTCACAACAGTATTCACGGTGACGTCACTGTCAGTTGATTATTTTTAAGTGCATGAATATAAACAATTATACTCTAAGGATTTTGTTAAGGTAAGCCGTTTTCCTACACATTAAGCTTGGTTGCTTTGTAGAAATTTAAACTTATATTTAATAGGTTATGTTGATTAAGTTTATAAATTTAACACAGTTTGAAAGAATTGAGTTAAGTTAATTTATTTAAGGCTTGCGCTTACTGAGGACATCATGTTTCTGCATGTGATTGGAAATTTTGCAACTTAACGTGAAAAATACGATGCAAACCACTTTATTGATTACTTTCAGCTTGCCAAATCAAAGATGTAGGTGTATATGCTGTTTTGATATGAGCCGGTGCATTTTAGACGAATATTGTAATGTTAACTTATTATCACCCGAAGTTTCGATATAGAGCCCATTATGATGTGTCAAGTAAAAGATATTTATTTTTTTAACTAATTTTGCTGTATTGTTTTTGTAATATTAATTTAAATGAAAATTATTTTGTTTGTTGCTATAACATTTACATTTTTCTACATGAAAACTAAACAGCAATCTGTGAGAAAATAAAGTAATTTTCAAGTGGGAAGACTGTTCTCGTAGTTAAAACGACAAATGAGATGTCAATAGGAAGAGCTGATTTCCGCTTATTAGGAAATAATAAAGAAAATCGTTACAAATAGCGTGAAAGCGGATGAATGTAGGTAAACTGTGTAATTTTCGAAGTGAAGAAGTTCGACTGACTTCATTATGTAAAACTTTCTTTTCACATTATTTGAATTTTATCTTTTAATCTTTTTCTTTTAAATACAAGATTAAAGATGTGTCTAAAATAAATTAACAATTTGGAAATATTCAGGTTGTTAGATTTGGTATAATAAGATCTTATCTTATGTGTTTTATTTTAATAACAACCAATTTTCACTAAAACAAGTTTAGGAGCTGATTAGCATAGTTATGACTAGTAATATAAATGTTTAAGTCAAGTCTACATGTACGCACATTTACATATATTATAAGATTTAATTATAATATTTAATGGTAAATAATTATAATAAGTAATAAGCAAGAATATTGATCGCATTTCTCTAGGGTAGAATATCATTCAAAATCTAACAAGAATAAATAGACTAACTTAAAAGAAGAGCCAAACAATGACAAAACTGAACATGAGGTTCTCCCAGTCCCTGTTTTGAAATTGATTACCAAAATCTCGGTTATGTGAATGCACTTTATGTGTTGTTTGTAAAGAAACAATTCAACACCGTTTCGACCTGTAATTATGATAACACTGAAACCTCGAAAGCAGGCGCTATTTATTCATGTCCAGAAGACATCGTCATGTCACAGTGGCTTAAATGTTTTCCCTAAAAACGTTCTAGATCGTCCATTTCAAGGAAGATTCCCGAGTTTACATTCTGTTATACAGGTCTCCATGATAAAAGTTCGTTTTATGTAAGTCACATAGTGGGCTAGTCGTAGCTGGTGCCTGCATAAGCGGTTCTTCTACCCTTTTGCTTGAACTACCTATGTAGGTCTCTGCCAGGGTAAAGATTGCCAGTATTTTTTATGATGTGCTTTGATCAATTTTCTCACCTGCTCACAGACCGAGCCATTTGCTACTACCAGAGTAGGTTCTGAATTAAAGTATAGTTATGATGCTTTTCTGCCAGCTCGTCAGCTTTCTCATTGTCTTAGCATATTCTTAACAACGAAATCAACACCGAAGCTAAATCTGACCAAAGTAAGGCGTTTATTGTACCTGTGCTCACAAACGGCGTGTTTCAATAGCCACCCTGGCAAATGAACTGCCAAACGATATATTTTTTCCGAATTTCTCTATATCAATTTACGTCTCAGAGTCTGGAAAAACTTCACCTTAAAATGCAGTATAAAACTGTAGGCCTAAAAGAGTAGAAAGTCAGCTTTCACGTACGTTTCATCGTCTAGTACCAAACATGCGTTTTTTTTTCATTCAAATCATAAAGTTTTCGAGCTCTACTTTTTATTACTTCACGTTAGTTTTCCACGACTGGGTATTTTTTGTTTCTTATGAGTCTTTTTTAGCTTTTTTGGTCATGCTTTTACTAGTTAAGACATTTTCTTGCAATATCTTGTTGACATGCTGCAATTTTCAGTAGTCACTTTCAGTATCTTCTAGCCAAGTCCTGGATTGCGGACTGCATATTTTCTTCCTGAACACGACTTTCGATAGGTAGTATCGTTCAAATACATTGCGCCAATTTCTACTCTCTTCATTAAATTTAAATATTCTCGAATTACCACGGCAGCCGATTAAAAAGCACCAGATAAAACTATATTTGTTTAAGTTTTTCAAGAAGCTTCATTAGTTGGGTCATTGTGGATTTTCAAACCATTTGTCAAAAGGATCAATCCATTTCCAACGGTCCAGAAAAACAAATTTTAGTTGCTCGACCATTTAAAAAAAATTAATACTTTTACTGTTATTTGCCTCAAGTAAGAGTAGCCAAAAACACATATTATTTTATTTTGATACTCAACCGTTTAGAAATGACGGCCATTTGCACTCCACGGTGCACGCTGATTTTTGCATTTGCAGACATCTACAGAAAATCAGTTTCCTACCGACTGGTTAGTCATAGACATTTGAAATAAGTCTTCAAACTTATTTGATTCTGATGTGAAGTAGCTCCTTATTTTATTCGCAGTTATTGCATAGAATCTATAAAACTGCCTTCTGCCAACTATTCTTTGACATCGGTTGAATCTTTCTGCAAGCTTTTCAGCATGATGATTAACTTCTTCCTTTTTAACAAGAAAATAGGTGATTCTTTTGGTGTGTTATTTGCAAAAATTAAACATCTGATCAACATTAAAAATTTGGTTTTGTACTGTACGTTGTAAGCTAGCTCTGGCTACCTCACATTTAGTGGTACCACCAACACGATACAAGCATTTTTATCATTGCCGGAAGTACCACTCTGCTTCAATATCAGTCTTTCTCATAATTGGTAATGGTTTGCAAAAGTCTTTTTGTTCTTATACTGACTTGAACTTCCATCAGAGAAATAAATAATTTTCTTGATCCCTGGTTTAAACCCTTTAATGTAATACATTACTTTTGCTTTATTATCGATTAAAAATCATATACTTTCTTTATTATATGCTTCAGTATAATAAGAGTGTACAATAACATTGCAAAATATCAAACAAATATTTTTTATAACGTGAATAAAGCACAAAAACCTATTGTTTATTGTTTTAAATAACATTTTGAAAATTCAATATCTCCTACAATACGCAAATATCAAAGCTAAAATTTTTTACTGCAGTTTACCACCATAGAGATGCATAATATCCAAAACAATCAAATTTTTATCTGGTCCCCCACCAGAGATATTAAGCCTTAAAGTTAGGCCAAAACTGAAAATTGCGATTCTTTGCAACTGTATAAAAAATAATAAAGAAGGCAAGATTCGAGCTTCTTTCTTTTTCAGCATGAAGTGTTTTGCAATATTTACCAGCACAAAACAAATTAACTTTGATATTGCACCCCTTCCATAAAAAAACATCCCTTCAAGAGTGCGTTTCTTTAAATTGTGTCAGCAAATTACAAGAGCAATTATCACATATTAAATGACAATTTAGAACTTTAATAAAAGGAACAAGAAAGATAGAGCAAAGTTTAAAGAAAACAACAGTTTTTATTTGAAATGTCTATGACTGACCAGTCCGTAGGAAATTAATTTTTTGTAGATTTCTGCAAATGCGAAAATCAGCGTGCACCATGAAGTGCAAATGGTCACCATTTCTAAACGGTTAAGTATAAAAATAAAATTATATGTGTTTTCGGCTTCTCATACTTGAGGCAAATAACAGTAAAAATATTAATTTTTTTTAAATGGTCGAGCAAACCTAGTTTGGACTACTTGGAATGGATTGACCCAGTAATCTTCTCACAGATTTCTTGAACAGTACAGATATTACAAGAGCCAGTTTTTGTACGCATCGCAAAATGACTAGATTGAAGAATCCCAAGATAATTTCAAGTACTCTTTGTTGTTATATCTAGATTGTTTCACTACGAATCTTGTATTAGGTAATCATTATTTTTTCATAGAAGGGGACGTACCATCTTTTGTACTTTTTGCTACTACTATGCTACTATTCCGTAAGTTTATAATAACAACTATAGCAGTGGTGTCTTTTCTGTCCTAAAACATCATCAGCGTTTGAAAATCAATATAAACTTCACCATAGATGAAATGGCTATAATCTAGTTTCGTGGAAATGTAAATACCAAGGAACTCAATACTACCTTTAAAATTCAAAAAAAGGCGATGCGAATTACATATAAGGTTAACTAAAGACATTCATGTAGAGATTTGTATACAGAATACAAAATTATGACCCTAATCAATTTATATTAATTTTCAAAACAGCTTCAGTAGTTTTTAGAAACTTGAGTTTACATATTTACTCCAAAACGTCACAATACTAGAAACTCTCTGAATTTAAATACAATAAAACCAAATAGTGAAAGAGTAAAAAAATCGGTTGTATACAACGGACTCCGGATTTCTAATTTCTTTTCATTTTGACTGAACTATAGTTATTTATCATTGATTATAAAAATTTTATTTATTCTGACTTTTTAACTGTGTTGTTCATATCTCCTCTTACAATTTTATCATTTATTATTTACTAATTTAAATTATTTTTACATATGACTGATTGCAAATTATGTACACATACATTTTGTTTACTTAAATAATATGCAGAATCCTCTGTACAAAAACAAACAAAAACATATGTATGTGTAAAATAATTCAATTTTTAAATTATCTTTATGTTCTTTGTATTAAACAAATTTACTTTTTTTTATTTATACATACCGTGCAGGTATTTTATCATATCAAACGATTATTTTGTAATGCCACAGGGGATAGAGGTAACGCTTAAGTTCAATCACTCTAAATTGTATTATTTATGTCCGCTTATAAAATTAGATTTTTAATTAATCATTTAAGATTGTCTTTTGTTGCTGGTCAAGCTTGTAATGAAACAGCTGTAGCCCAGTGACTATTAGCTCCATATGAAGTATACACTTTGCTAAATTGTTTTTCATACTTAAACTATTAAGCTAATCTAGTTACTAAACTAATTCCTAAACTATAAATACTCATCGTCCAAACCGTCGAAAATTATCAGTCAAATGAAAACGAGCGAAACATTACGCCTGTAAATACAGGATATTCCGGAAATCAATATGTACGACAAGACCTTCTGTTTGAAAGTATTAGTAGCCTCTATAAACTTTTTTCTTAGAGGTACATAGGTGTTGAAGTATAGATGCCCCTTAGATCTTCGCCTCCGCAAGCTACTAGATAACTAGACTATCTCAAAATCATACGAGGTGTGTAAATAAAGTGATGGGATTGATTTTCAACGAATTCCAAAGGATTCGTTACTGAATTTGCAAAGTCTGCCTGTCTGTCCGCCCGCATTTGTTTTTAAATTTTAGAATTTTGACTTCAGATTTGGATTGTACTTAAAAAACTAAAGAGATCGTGGTGTCTTCGTTTTTTGATAACTATTCGGGAACATGGTCAAAATGGCCGCTGGAATTTAAAAGATTTTCAAAAGTTTGTTTTTACTTTAGAATCGTATTCTACATCAAAAAATAAGACAAACGTGTACTTTTAGTTTTTTTATATCACCTCGGGAACATGGTCGAAATGGCCGCCAAAATTTGAAAAAAATAACAAAACAGAGTTCGTTGTGGTTATGCTTTGCATTCCCAGATGTTTTATATTTTCTTTAGTCGATTAAAATTACAATTCCACATTGTCTCCTTCAAAGTAATTGCCTTGAAAAGCCACACAGCGATAGAGACGATTTTTTGGCAGTCTTTACATGCCAAAACTCATAACTTGAAAATGCAGTGTGACAAGATGCATTGTCATGATGCAGCACCCACTTGTTCTTGATGCTTGGTCTCACACGCATGACCCTTTTTCAAAGTCTTTCAAGAACTTTTCAGTAAAATTGTTAGTTTACTGTTTGGCCTTGGGCACAAACTCTTTGTGGATGATTCCCTAGCTATCGAGAAAGTAAATCAGCATGGTTTTGATCTTCGATTTACTCATCCTTGTTTTTTTTACCTTGGTGAGTTTGAAATGTGCCATATCTGGCTCTGGTGCTTCGTTTCCGGGTCGTATTGAAAGACCTAATACTCGTCACAAGGAGTGACACGTTCCAGAAACTAAAGTTCATTTTCAATCCGCTCCAACAAGTCGAGACACGTGTCCCTCCTGTTATTCTTTTGTTCCTGCGAAAGGTTTTTCGGGACCATTTTCGAACAGAATTTGCTCATTTCCAATTCATTGGTCAAGACCTCATAAGCGGTGGTGTGAGTCAAATTCAACTGGTCCCCGATCATTCTGACTGTCAAGAAACGATCAGAACCTACAAGATCCCGGATTCTGGCAATATTTTCGTCTGAAGACCTGGGCCCTTAACAAAACATTCTCTCCATAAGGCTGCTGAAGCTTTGCAAAAGTTTCTGTCGCACTGTGATCAAGTCTGATAGCACAACGTTGCTCGAAATTAATATCACTCATTTTCAAAAAACAATAGAAAAAAAATAGTTTACAAAAAAATTCCTACGGACAACCAAATGACTCTACAAAGTTCAAACTTGCACCGACAGAGCATCGCAGTTGATCCACCTTCCCTCTAAACCGATAGCACAGATTAAATAAGTCAAATATTTCACTCCCATTTTTTTGTTTCTGCGTATTTACATTAGCAGCTCTGAGAGTTAACCACACCTACTCTTTTACGCGCGTTTTATGAATTAAGCGCAGTACATGTCAAAATAGCAAGCTCTGGAAGTTGTTTGGAAAGAGAGAGCAATAGAATCCACAAATCTGTCGAAGTGAAACGTCTGACTCTTATTTAATCTGTGACGATAGTCCCCAGTGTTGTCACATCGAACACTACGTTGCCAGTCTCATTAGTTTATTTACACACCTCGTACATTGTTTTAAAGATATTGCACACACAAAGGTTTTTACATTGAACCCTAAGCTTCAGAAATTTGAAAAAACTTAATTTTACTTGAAAACGAAGCATTCCGTTAAAAGATTATTTAACTTCTTAGTGGCGCAACAAAACTTTTCAAAAATAATGATTTGAAACGAAAAGTTAAGATTTCAGCAATACTGCTTCTTACTACTTATTTTTCTGTTTAAAAGGAATATGATTATATGCGTGCAAATCGTGACTAATGGTTTCATCAATAATTTTTATTTCATTTCGTGAAATAGTAAGCGGATACAAATTCCAGTTTGTTTAACAATTAATTTTTATGCTGGCAAGGCCGGTTTTAGTTCCTTCAGGGACTTATTATTTTTCTTCTATTTGTTGCTTTCTAAACAACAAATTGTGCTTAATGTGTAAACATGTGGTAATAAGCCCAGTCACTCTACCACGCACGCAAACCGACTGTATCTATAATAAACAACATAAAATCAATTACAATGCATATGTGATGATGCATCTTTCAATATGTTATAGATATTCAATTTTATGAACCCAGAAAAGGATCGCTTCAATTTAAATGTAATAGTTGCGATGTGAAAAATATAATCAATAAAGTTATTGTTACAATAAAGGAAATATTTTTCCCAAAAGGCGATAGGAGCTTACTTTTAAATATTAGTGAAGTGTACACCGCTATAAATTACTATGTTTACTCCCAAATTCCGCATCTTATATAAAATTTATATTACTTAAGCTTAGTACTTTTAGATGCAATAAAGCCATATCGATTGATCACCTAAAGTATTTAAATATTTATAGCAGAAACAGAAAGATTCCTAAATAATTTTGCATTAAAATCTTTAAAATAACTTATTTAATGGTGTTTAAGTTAATAAAACAAGGGAGAAGAAGGGATCCACTTCTCGTTTTTAATCGCCTGTCGGGTATTAAAATTCTTAATAACATTATGATCTTTTACGCTAATTTAAATTAAAATCACCCCAATACAGTAAATTGATTTTACCAACCGTTATAATTAAAGATAATTGTACGATTTTGCAAACCAATTTCCTACAGGAATTTAATATAGTACTAAAACAATTCAATAATAACCGTCTAGGTTCCATTCATTGTATTGTCTTTTGTAAAATACAATGAATGCTCAAGTCATTACAGAATGATACAAGGTAATACTTTATTAGGGGAGTTAGAGCGTAATTTCTAACGTGCCAATTTCAATCAGGTTTGGGACACGATGTATTAAACTATTCCGAGCACGGATTGATTTACTAGAAATTCCCTTCCAACATTCCTCAGATTGATAGAGGTGACATTTGTAATTACGACTCTATTATACGTATTGTTTGTGGACCACTTAAATGCTTATTGTTATGTTTCATATCTTAAAATGGTGATTGAGAGAAGTAATTTACAATTTTCACAATGTCTGTAGAATCAACTGAAGCTCCATTTCTGGCATTAAAACATTAAGATCGGCAGTCGTGTGTAAATTATTTAATAGTAACGTACATTACGATTTTATAGCATTTTAAGCTGTATAAAATTCACTTGTTAAAAAATAAATAAAGGTACTTACCTAGCAGTCTTCAAATCGCTCAATGAAGTAGTATCCTGAAAAAAAATTAAAAGAGAAAAATTAAAAATAAAAAAAAATTTCTGTTGCTCACTTTATCAAATTAAACAAGAAAATAAAAAAAACAATTTTTTTATGTTTTTAAAAAGTTTATAAATTAAAACAAACGGTAGTTGAATGTTCCTGATGTAAACAATGAGTACAGTAATCTTTTCAATTATAGAAACACTGTGAATAAAATAAGACTCAAATAGATTATATCAAGAGAAACTGTGAAATCAGGACGAGCCTATGGATATTTCTCAAGCGGCTACCATCTCTTCCATTGCAAAAAGAGATCACAATAATACAGTACAACACAGAGGATCCTATAGACCAACTCATAGGTAATACTATAAAGACACTTTTGTTTACCAGTCAACTACCAAAATTGTTTTTCTTTTTTTCAGTAAAAGTGGGGTATGCTAAGTGATTGCTGAAACGACCGCTTCTGTGGCAATGTTCAAAAAGGTGCACTATTAGCCACAGAAATTTATATTTTCTTGATTTTCACAACATATATACTTCAGATTACTGATCTGAACAACGCAAAAGTGTAAATAAAGAAGACCACCAAGAGACTGATACCAGTGGAATGTAGAGCAGCTATATCTAGTCTATAAAGACAAAAGACTGAAACAGCTAGGAATAACTAAAGTAATAAAAAACAAACTATGAAAAACAATTAAATAGAATAAAGACAGATGCAAGTATAATTTTCTGAGGTTTTAATTAACTTTAGTTATCTGCTTTGTAACAATGGGAATGAACAAAACCTATAAAAATAGGACAAAATGTGACCATCGATTTGTAAGAAAAACCGTTATGATTCAAAGAAGGAAGTATAAAGCAATGTCGTATAACGTAACTGTAAAAATGATTGCATGTTAACTGATTTTGCTTGATTGAGTCATGGAATTGAAATAAGCACAAAGGTGTTCTGTAAACTAAGTCTTACCCACTGCTATAGAAGAAAATATGAATTCTAATTGATAAACAATGCGATGTGATATACAGCTATCCACCCTACAGCATGTTGTAACGGGAAAATGCCCAAAAATAAACACAAGTCCCGTCAAGACCAATGGCTGATGTTAAATCCCTTAGCTCATGCCGCAGACGGGGTGGATTCTAAATAAACTTGCCTAAATACACACAAAGAAGAACTCACCAATTCAAAAACTCTTAATAAATCAACAGATGTTCACAATAGAGGGCGTCAGCAGTCGTAGATTGAAGGGTTCCTATGGTCGGCCACGCGACTACTCGTGAATTCGACACCCTGTATATAGGTTTCTTTCGAAACCACACCCTGTATATAACTTACTTTGTGGAAGTCTTATTAAAATCACTTTACCTTTTTACGGTCGAGACTCAACAAAATGTTGTATAAACACTTGATTGATACTAATAATTTTGACAAGGAAGTCTTTCAAATGCTTCCTTTTTAGTTAACCAACAGTACAACTCAATAAGTTTCTTTGAACAAAGGAATATATCCAATAAAAATATTTCCAAACAGGAAATAAAGTTGTGTTCAACTTATAGTGGGAATTATATGCTAATAAATAAAGAAAAAAACATCCAAAAGATGCATATTGTCTTCCCACAAATAATAATTCGTGCAAGCATTGACAAACATACCTCCAGACGATCGTTTCGTCCTTGTATGGACTCATCAGTGCAGGATAATGAGAGTCAATGCTTGCTCGCTTCATACTGGTTATATACTAAACAAATATAACATTAACAGTATGAAAATATTAAGCCGCACGAATTATTATTTGTGGGAAGACAATATGCATCTTTTGGATGTTTTTCCTTTATTTATTAAAGGAATATATGTTTCAAAAGAAATTTTACCAAGCACACACGTGCTATTTAATAGCCAAAAGAAACTATACCGAAAACAAAATTATCGTTGTTACACCTGGACCTGGTAATCCACTCGCAAAGAAAAAAAAATACACAATATTGTAACGCGCCACCCCTAGAATATTCTAGAAAAAGTCCCGAATAGTCTCGAACAAGCTGGTCGAATGTGCCGAAGAAATCTCGAACTATCGAGAATCTTCCACCGTCGAATGTTCCAGAAGGAACGCGAACTTTCTGGGCTCATCAAGAACCACGCGGAAACGAATATAAGACGGTGTTGACCGAGCAGAAGGAGTTCGACCGTCAAGCAGCTAGTAGTTACGAACGAAATAAATGTTAATTAGTGATAAATAAATTCTTCTGTACATAATTAAATAAATAATTTAGTGTAAATAAATTCTGAAAATAAATTGTAATAAACTAAGTAAAAATAAATATTATTAAATATAAATAAACGTTTTATATAAAAAGAACATTACAATATAAAACTTATTTTACATTCATTATTCAAATGAATGAGTAAAGAATCAAACAAAAAAACAGAAAATAACAGAACAAATAATAACAGTAATCAATCTAAATTAATTTATACTGGAGAATAAAATTAAAAGAATAATAAAAAAATTGTTAAAATTAGCAAAATGATTTCGATACGTTAGATTTTTAAGATATGAGAAAGTCAAAATCAAACACTACATTAGTTTAAAAATTTCGCCAATCATTTCAAAATAACAACAAATAAACTTTTCGAACACAAAGCAAGAAAAAAAACAATTACCAAAGGTTATTAAATTTGTCCCTAGAACTAAGGGAACAAAATATTGTTTCTCTAATAATTTTATATTGCAATAATCAAAGTAAAATCAGTTAACATTACCTGGGAACGTTCCTGTTACAAACTAATTAAATATTAATTGTAAATGTAATAATATTACACTGAATCGAAATTATTTTCACTTAAAGAAAAACTTTTACATAAAATTTTCAAGTTTAAATTTCTCCAGCCTTCCACCAAACGTAGCGACAATTCAATGTACAAATAAACAAGGCAAATAGTTCTTTCTTACGTACAAAATGAGGTTTTTCTGCCTGGTGGTTGTTCTGAAGGTCCGATGGGTCGATCACCAGTTCAATTCAGATGTCCACGGTGACAGCAATCTTCCAGCGTGATTTATGCGAACGCCGGCCTGTCCAATGTTCAAATAAACATTCACTTTTATTATGATCAAGGAACACAAAAGATCAAGCGTTTATACACAGAACTTTAATATTAATTTTACTTCGAGTCTCACATTTTCTTTATGTTATTAAGTTCGCTACGTTTACGGTGCCTTCCACAATGCAGTATTAACAGGTCTTTTTCTTGCGGGGCGGGCAGTTTTTTATTTGTAATCAAACTATACTACTATACAATAAATCAGAAGAACCAAATCCTTTCCGTTTTACATACAATTTATATTTCCTGGCAAATACCAGCGTGAATTTTAACGAAGTTCAATCACTTCCACAATAAGAAAATGTTCCAAGTATCACTTTCCAGTTTACGAACCAGTGAAAAACACGACAAGAACCCAACAAAACCCGAATTTCTTGAGTCAAATCTCTCTTTCAATAAGAGAATCTTTCAAACTTAAAATAGGCTCGCAACCATTTAAGGGTTCGCAGAGGTAAAACGAAAAAAAACCAAAGATTTGCCCCGCACGTTAACTCAAAAGCTAAGCTTCGATCTGAATGAATTTCTGCGTCTCCC
>VTPC01004305.1:14004-45330 GCA_011009095.1 Ignelater luminosus
AGATCTTTGTTTTGGATTAGTTAATAAGATCGGTTGGTTGTCGGACTCATCTGATTTGTCAGTCAAGGAAGCCTGTTCTAGTGTAAGCAATACATTACTAATTCTGTGTAACATCGTTTCAGAATACTGCTCAAGTTTTCTGCACAATTTCGATGATTTTATCCATGTTAAAATGAGAAATAAATAAACTAAACATTAGTAAAGACACCTTGTATAAGGAAGTAGTGAAACCTTTGCACATTTGAATTTTGTAATTAAAAATACTACGTAAACACCTTCAATGTGTCACATGTTTTTTAAGTAAATAATATAAACACGGTTTGTTAAGAAACTCTTGAAAGGAAATGAAATGTCAACCATGTCGTATTCATAAACAAATTAGAAAGTTTTACGTACCCACGCAAGAAGTTTGTAGCCGTTAAATAAACCTTATATCAGCGTTATCCGGTTTGGGTTCGTTAAATAGTACACAGATAGATTTCCTACAATGATACTTGACAATAACAGTTAAGCAGACTAAATGTAGAAAAAGCACTGACTTATATACTTTAAAAGAAGGATAATGTTCGTAAACGGTGTTGAAATGTTATTAGAATATTTCCTATGTTAGGCATAGAAAATATGAAACCAAAAATATAGTTACCTTGGATCTGAATTTAGTATAGTCAATATAGTCGGAAATCAGATTTAGCTCATTTTTAGTTTCTATTATACCTATCACCACAAATATCTAAAGATTCTATCTGTAAAATCAAAATCAGAAACCTGCTGAAGCCGTTGCTAGATGATAATTTGTTTATTAAATATTTTGAGAATATAAGTTGGGGTTAAGTGAAAACGCTTCAATTTAGTGATGTTTGTTAGAAGCCTGAATGAGTGTATCAGCCTGATATTTTTGGTCAGCGTATGCAGTTGGATTTTCCTCCTGGACCCATATCAAATATGTAAGACTTGCACATAGGTTCTGTGGTAACAGTTAGATACAGCTTCCCCTAGAATTAAAGTTGTATAAAAAGAATTTAACTTTACCAATGCATGTATATCCATTCAGAGAATCAAAAGACACCTGCGGAAAGACCTCTCCGACGTCAAACACTTAGAGATTTTTTAAAAAACTTCGAAAATCGACGATCTTGACAGTTCACTAGCACAACGACTGCCATGACACTATAATATCGCGGCTATGTTCCTACTACTCTCCGACAGCGTACCAACCGCCAGTACCACAACCTAATTTCCCTAAATCACCTGGAGAACATTGACCCCGCGCAAGCATGAGTGAATTCATTCGTTCAATTCGGGCACCCCGCAAGATTGGGCTGGAATTCATTAAAAAAATGAATGTTTAATTGCTTCTAACCTAACCACACCCTCGCTTCGACCCCCCGCCTATAACATTTATACGCGGGCCATGTTGCAGTAGGGGATTGGTAGTGTGTGCAGTAGCTGATTTAGTTGCCAACTTTATTGTTTCTATCGTGCAACATAACCTCAGATGTGCTTAAAAATCGTGTTTGTTTTTCGTCGGTTTCACCAAAATTGGATTAATTTTCTTTATCTCTGACCGCCTAATTGTGTTCTGTGAGCAATTCTCTACCAGTTGATACCAAAAACTAGAGGTAGCTATTTCGAACAATTGCCCAAATTGTATACGTTTGGGAAAAGTTTAATCTTGTATGTTGAAGCAGAAGTAGACTCGCATGAATCAAATTATACGAAGCTCAATCCCACGCTGAATTTTCCTTAAGCATTCTTACATAAGAGCCCATGCTCGATTCCAACATTGAGGGTACAGATGAGTTTAGGTAAATCAGATTAAAGAAAAACGTCAAGTATTGCAATGAACATGTAAACGAAACATCAACAGCATTTGAAGTGATTTAGGGTTTCCCGGTTCTTACTTAACTAATACGTTAGAGAAGCTAAAAGATGTGTTTCTAGGATGTACTGTTCAAGTATTACATCCAGAAGCACTTCCAGATCTTTTTCGATGACCTGAGAAATAATTACTCTAGCTTGGTTTTCTTATTAGGAATAATACAAAAAGGCTTCTAGTTACGTCAGGGCTACTTAGAGACAGTTAGAGGCGCTTAAAAGACTGGTCATCGTCATACTATGTTCGACAAATGTACATACCAGAACATAAAGATATTGAGTGTAATAAGAAATCAAGTTATAATCTATCCATTTCCTCATCGGATTAGAACCGAATTTATCTGCAAGTGAATGATGATATCAAGAAATTTATTGAGCTATTGAGCAACAGTTTGTGGATTAACAAACCTCTCAAAAGGGAATGGAGTAGTCCAAAATTACTAAATCAATGTAAACTCAACATGCATATACAAAAAAATAGCCTAGTTTTCAATTCTAATGGCAGGTAATTAATATGAAAATGCAGAAGAAAGCATGATGTACCAGACAAACCTTTTATGGATTCGGAAGGAATCGTTATCAAAAAAGGGTTCTTAGACGATACAGGGCTTTCTGGCCGTGGTTTATAAAACAACAAACGAGTAACACAGAGTGGCTCGCTTTTCAATTCAATTCAAATACAAAGACCAAGAACAAGAACAAGAATATTGATGTATATATGTTTATAAATGTTGGGAAACAGAAGTTCCCTCATATTTCGCAGAAACGAAAAGTAGATTTTTCTAACTGTATTTAGGAAATTTAGTTTCCAAGAAAACAGTATCTACTCTGCCACTTGTTTTGAATTATTTTTAAATGCGCTTAATGCGAATGAAAATAACAATACCTAAGTAAATACATAACTAAATATAAGAAGACAATTACATTTATTCCTTGAGATAAATCTAATGAGTATTTTTAATTTACTGTGCATTAGACCTCTCCATCGGTGTTTTCTATTTCATAATTTTTACACAACACAAATACAAAACCAATTACACAACATACGTTTATTTTCAACAGTAAATAAAAAGACATAAATTATATTTAAGTGTTAATTGCCAGTACAGGTGGTAATGTAACTGTTTATAGTCTAGTGGCCACTAGGGCATGACATCTAGGTGAAATACGATCATCTGTCACTTTATAAACGTTGCACTCCAATCCTTTTTCGCGTAAAAACTCAACTCTATCCAGAAGCACAACATTTTCACATATACTTTGTATTGCCGTTTGAAAAGCTGTTAAAATTTCCACTAAGTAACAATTTTCTTTGTGTTGGTTCCATTTTTCAAGAATTTTTGACTTAAATATAGGATCATCAATCAATGGCACTTTACATTTTGTGCTGAATCCTTCTTTAGGAATCAATTCGTGGGTGTGTTTTAAATTACCTACGTAATCTTCTATATTGCAATTTGAGTCTGCTTTCAATTTACCTGTTTTTCGTTTTAGACGACGTACTTCCAAGTTTTCTACAACAAAACAAAAGATAATTAGAAATTGACTTGTAGCACATTAAAATTTATAATATCAGAAACTACTTTTATATCAACAAGTGAAGTCTTAAGTTATATTTTGCTTTGAAAAGAACTTCGTGCACATAGTTTATGGATGTATTCAGTATGATATATAAATATGTTAGCAGGTACACATAAAAATACCGAACGCTAAGTAAATGGTTATCGAGTATCAAGAGAATATTGACATAAAATATAGAAGTGAGATGTTTTGCTACACGTTTTATCTAGGGAATCATAACCAATGACATAAAATGGGCTTTTTACAATCATACCTTACCATGCGATGTTCGAAAAAGGACATAACAATTAAAGTTTTATATTTTAGTTTTAAAAGAAAAAAAACTCTTTTACACCTACATACACTAAAAGGTATAAAATAAATTATATAGATAATTCTAAAATAGGCAACAACGTTTCCAACTGAAAGTTTTCAAATAACTAATTTAAATTAACAAAATTTTTTTTAAAAACTGTTACGCAGATTTAGCACTTGAAAGACGGGACTAAAATTGGGAAAACCAAACATAGTGGGGTTTTGAAATCAAGATATGTAAGAAGTATCCGGCTCAGGATCTGAAGAGCAATACGTAAATATCATCAGCGACTATAAGCAATATTCGACCACGTTCTATCTATTTTCTCCAAACGTCAATCGAACCTGCCAAGACTCCATATCTCATCATTTTTTCACTATAACCAATTTCAGTTGAAATGCCTCTTATTAAATGTTGCGCTGCATACATTACTCCAGACTAGGCTTCTAACAATTCCGACGATTTACATTCGAAGCAAAAACTTGTTTCTGCACTGTTGTCTGCATTTCTAGTCAGTTAACTGGTATAGTAACAATCCATCCATTGCAAAAGTTGGGAATTTTCAGAGGTGATAGGATACTCTAGAATGAACAGTTGTTTCACTTCTACTCCTTCCATTGGAACTCAGATTCAATTTGAAAATATTTAGGTTGTGGTCTTTAAGGATTGACAATTATAATTTGCCTTTTCTCAAGAAGTTTTAGAAATTTGAACAATATCTTAAAGCAAACTTACAAGCTTGTTTTTTTGTTCTGCCTATTTGGTCTGATTCGACCAATATCTGTTAAAAATCATTTAACAAGTTACTGTCACTATATTTATTTTTAGAAAATTTACTTGGGGATTCTTTAAGAGCACTGTACTGCACGTGAATAAACAAAAAATTGGCCAGGTGTCAAAACCATACTAAACCTATATCATAGAACTCTAAATTGGATGAAAGTCTCGAAAAATGCAAAGACATGCAGTGTCCCACTTCAGATAAAATAGTTTTCAAAACTAAACATATTCATTCCTTCAGAACCAACAACAATCTACAAAATCTTCATGATACTTTCTGCTCAAAATACAAGAAGCATCAATTCATCGCTTTAGAAGACAGTTACGCAATTTATTTTGTTATAGACGACGTTACTGGAAGAATTTTACCAAAACCCAAGATCCACCACCACACAAGTCACCACACTCTAATGAAATGTCTTATGCAACATTATATTAAGATCCTTGCTAATGAAATAGAAGTGCCGCGGATTTTCATTTCAACATAAAGATCAGCAACTTGTTTTTTGAGAGACCCAAAGGACGTGCCATAATTAACAAAAACCATACAAAAACCTTTAGCTCAAATGTAATGTTAATAAATCTCAGACCAATAGTCTTTTTGTACAGAGCTTTCGTAAAAAATACTTAACTCTGTCTTTTTCCATTGTTACTAAGTAGATAGATACTTTTCACTCAAACGTTTCCAACTTCCAACTAGTAGAAGCTGGGAAGCAAAGACTTCCTGTAAATAAGAATTAACAAAAGATCTTAAAGCTACAAAAATGTAAAAACCGACTAAGTATCTCAAAATGAATAGATCCTACTTCTATCCACTGAATATTGCAAGAAATTTTAGAATACAGTGATTGTCTAATTTCGTAGACAAGCATTTGCATAACCACAGAAGACAGAATAAGAAGTCAGTTTATATATGTTTGTACTCCAGACATTTTGGACCAAAAACTTTTTCATCTCGGCTTCCTGGAATTACAGAGGTTTGAACATTTGGAGTCCTGGAAAAGTGGATTTAAGCGCTGAAATTAATGTTACAACAGAACAGTTGGGCCTAAAATGCTCAAAAAAGTTTCGCTCTTTTCCTTTTTGCTAGTGTGTACGGTTTTCTGGCAGGTATGGAAAATAAACTTATAAAAAATAGCTTTCTAATGATATATTTATACGACCTATGATCGCGAAGCTACAGACGATGAAATTATTGCACGCGCTTGTTGTACGAAGGCAATATACAAAACTGTTACTACTAAAAATTATGTTCTGGCAAGAAATCATCTACAAAGGTCGCCCAATCACTATACTAAAGTTGTTCAGAGATACTTTCGGAAAGAAGTGACAACTGTATTACGTATTATTATGTCTTAATATCCTTACCTGGAAATATGTCCAAAAGGAATATTGCTCACAAGCGGCTCTTTGGTAGAAGAAAGCGAATAAGGCCGTAACCCAAGCTATCCGTCTCACTACTGCCATAAAGGGCTACAATGAACTTTTTCTACGCTGTGGCAATATCCCTCTTCATAGATAAAGATTGCGTAGACACTCTGCAGATCGAGCCTCCTCTTAAAGAGTTTCCATGTCTTCTACTTCCCCAACCAATACAAGACGGATGTGATGCTACATCCGGTAATGGCATAGAAGAAGAAAATGCAGTTATTCAAACTGTCAAGACTGCCCCGGATTTTCTTAATGTTAACTCTTTCCACTTAGAATGTTGGTATCAGATCTCAACATCTTTATTGCACGCGTGACGAGCATGGCAAGAATGTCGATGTCCGAGGCGACTGACTACCGTAATCTGCTATCCAGGCACATCTATGTCCAAAGCTGCTCTGAGAGTCAGGAAGTCTGCGTTCACAGTAGCTCATAAGAACTTAATCCCAGTTTGTTGGAAGTTAACAGACAAAAAGTCTACAAGTCGTGTCTTGTTTTCCCCATGACTCAAAAGTCTATAGCTAGGATGTCTTCACGAAAGTGTTGTCAAACACGACCTCTATGGATGTCTACATCGAAGTTTGGCGTCGATGTTCTTGATTTTCAATGAACTTTGTCTGAAATATCACAATGATCCTAAAGTAAGCGGACGCAGCTAAATAAACATGTTAAGGAGGTAACTACTGTCTAGCACTGTGCTACCAGTTTTTCCAGATCTTCTTCGGGAGCAGTGCTGGGAAAAACCTTTTGAAAAGTTGACTTCGCTTTATTTTAATTTAAATTCTGTTACATATTAAGTACGCATTTCAGAGTAGGGGTAAAGCTCAGCAGTTGCCGATCTTCCACCTTTTTAAATATAAGCAAACGCTGAATTTAAATTCGTTAGTGCAACCACCTTTCAAAGTACTGACCGCGTCCAACTGGATTTAATTGACAGAAATGATTTCATCGCGACCACAATACCGCGGCGAATAGACGCAAGCAACCTCACTCGATGTTTTCTGGGGCGTCTGACGTCAGCAAATGATAACCCAGTCATGCTATTGACGACTGGTCATCAGCAGCTTTGGCAGAGTTGCAGTTTGTGTTGTTATCGCCCGTGATAATGCAAAGAGGGCGTAAATAGTCTTATCTATAGAACACGAAGGGTGATTTTGAAGTATTGGCATTCCGTTCATCATATTTTTGCAGAGAGAGACCTTGATATCAACATGTTGCTCTGAAGATGCTGCTTTCGCTCCGGACAGCTTCTCCATTATTTACCTTCATGCAAGTTGGGAAGGCAACAACCACCTACTACTACTACTTGTCTGTTATACGTAGGCAATAGCAAAATAACCTCATTCTTTTCTTTGGTAACAGTTTTGCATATCGCCTTCATATAACAAGCAGACGCTATTACTTAATTGCTTGTAGCTCCGCTATTATTGATTGTATACATAACCTGAATATACCATTAGAAAGTTTATTTCACGTCGACGTATTATTTGTTCTGGTATATTTTCCATATCCACCATAGAAAAGCGTACAGTGTCAGAACACTGTCGTAACATCAATTTCAACGCTTGATTGCACTTTTCCTGGATTCCAGATGTTCAAATGCCCGAAATTCCACATTGGACCGCTCTGCAAAAGTTTCAGGTTTACAATAATTAATTCCAAGTTCAAACTTAAAATTCCTGGGCTATTGTTGTTTCCAACAAAATACTAGGAAACATTCTTTATCAACAATTATCTAATGTGTCGTCATTGAACAAAATTACTTCAAAATCAATAAATATAAGTACATAGTACCTACAATAATTAATGGTTTGGATATTGTAACTTTTCGTTATACCTCTTGTACACTGAAAAACCGATTCAACTTATTTACTTGATACTTAAACACAGAAAATCAATCAACATAATTAAAGTTTTACACTAAATTATTATAGAAGCTATAAAGTTGATTTAACATCAACAACAAAACTAGATAGGTGAATTCTCACGTCTTTTTTAATTGATTTTACTATTTTACCTTTCAGTATAGGCTATTGTTATTGTAAATGATTCCCCACAAGTAATCGATCACGTTAAAGATTCGAACCTCTCCGATTTTTGAGAATATTCTTTCTCCTTCTGTATAACGAATATACGAAGTTTAAAGAAAATCGGAAATAGTTGGATCCTTAGATTAGTCGATTACACATGGAATGACCCATATACAAAGTAAAATAGTGTTTTGTTTTAATTTAACAAGTTGATCATAAATATTCAAGTTTGTTTCATCCACATGTTGAATTTACATTTCAATAATGGAATTTTAATTAAACTACTTTCAATAATTAATGTTGAACGTTTTATGTGTACGAACATTTAGGCCCATTGCAAAAATCGAATTACTTGATTTGGTAACGTTTTGCTACATTAAGTAAAAACACAAAGCTAAAATTTCAGAATAATAGATCATTAGTACGTTATCCTGTAAGAAATAAAAGCAAGAAGTAAAAGTATCCGCTTTTTCCTCTTACTTAACTTCTTTTTTCACTCGTTAACCAGTTCAGTTCCATTAATCGTTTCATACTACACACGAAATACATCCATTGTTCACCCCTAACATATTACACAAAGTGAAAGCGAATTTTTACGCTATAAAAAAACATCATATTTCTGTATTTCAAAAACAAATAATAAAATGAAAAAATCTTTTCACAAACAGGTGGAATTAAAACAATGTTTTATCGTTTCAAATACAAATAATAACAAATACATTCATGGTTCAAAGAGCTGCAGTGAAGGTATTTATGCAAATATGACAACACATGTCTATATTCCCAATACACAATTTGATAACCTACGGCGTTTCCTCTGGGCAATGACATAGGAACTATTCATCCCTAATTTAATATAAAAGACGAACTAAGTTACAAGAAAAGGAACGGTAACACATGCTGGAAATTCTTTGAGAAAAAATGTGTTTGTGAAATACTTGAATACAGGAAGTGAATGTTTGACTTCTGGAGAAATAAAAATGAATAAAATGCCCTTTTACAAAGGTCTTTTAAATCCTCTCTGATGAAGTTTATTGAAGAGTGCTATTACTTTCTTTCTATGCTACATTTATCAAAATAACATAATTATCATCAGTTTAATTGAGTATCTTCAAAATAACATGCCGATTGCATCGAGCAAACTCTAATAAAATATTTAGAACAATTTTGTGTGATTTTTGCGTAGAAAAAAAGAGAAGTTTCTAATTATTTGAGATATACGTACAAAAATACCGGATCGGGGAGTCAGGCATCGTGCACCTCATTTTATATAATGCCCAGTAAATGCTTAGTTGCGTTCTCCATCATCAATTATAAATTATTTCCCTCCATGGCCCATACCGGTCACAGCAGAAATAATCATGACTTGATTCAATTCGATTCGTCTGCAAGGCCTACTGATGATAGCAAAAAATCCAGCAACTGTAGTGTATGTCTACAAATTCTTGCAACGTTACTCGCAAACAAACCCTTGTCGATTTGGCATGGTTTTTAAAAGTATTTTAGATATCTCGTATATTTTAAAGTAGGCGAAATATGCAGCAGTTACCGATTTCTTTCTCTCTCTCTCTCATCCAGCTGAATAGTATGTCTTGGGAAAAGACTGGACTATTGTCGTCTGGTTTTCCACATGTTCTCCTGGCGGGCAACTCGCTAACTCATACATTACCACCATGGTCCAAACACTATCTGCAAGCATACGCCACAGCC
This sequence comes from Ignelater luminosus, assembly GCA_011009095.1. Classification (NCBI taxonomy): domain Eukaryota; kingdom Metazoa; phylum Arthropoda; class Insecta; order Coleoptera; family Elateridae; genus Ignelater; species Ignelater luminosus. The sequence goes on from VTPC01004305.1 coordinate 23,704, forward strand.
AATACGTATCATTCCATAAAAATATTGCACCCGTCATTGATGTCTTACTAACTATAGCCGATAGTTTCCACGACGCCGCGCCAGCAACAAGCTTTCCAAATCTATCGCTTAAACCATCCCAACATCCACCACGCGGACTGCCCAGACTTGTTGCCACTATCAAACCACATTCGAAAGGATGAGAAGGAATAAGGCTCCTAAAGTAGTCTCTGGCTATCTTCCGAGAGTCAGTCAGCATTAGAATGTATGTTCAAATCCAGCCTAGTTATTAATCTCTCGTTGGTAACCAGTCACTTTGTTCAAAAATGAGTTGACTTTGGACATTCCAAGATTATTTACTGTTCGTCCCTAGTAACAGCAAGTAAATAAGGACTTTTTCAAAATATATTAAGACATGATCTGACAAATAGAATCGACAAACTACATCGAATGGTTAATGGATAAAGATGACTCTATGCAAAAACCAACCATCCAATAAGAAAGAAAACGAGCTTAATAAATAGATTCAATCAAAGAACGGAGAACGGCTTTGAGAGAGACCTAAATAAAATTACAAGTTCAAAGCCTGTTGAGTTAAAATTAACGTCACAACTATGAATACTTTGTTTTTACTTGTAGTTAATAAATGTCAACAACTCTCAACACAAATTAGTAAATAACCATACATTAAAGAAATTAGAAATTAGTCCATGGATAATCAAATAAATTGTTTATCTGTCTGTTTCGAGTTGGGTGTAGATAACGTTTAATAGGTATGTGTTGCCATACCATATGATTAGGTATATTTATTTTTATTATTTTTTATCACAAATAATTAGAACACTACGTTTATTATTAAACCTATGTAAAGTAATATTTTCGATATAAACTCGTTTACACGACATCACCTTCAAAAATGTTTGTACAGTATTTAGCAACAGAACTTGAAAAGCTAGCTGAGATTGAATCGAATGAAATACCCGACAAGATAGAAGAAACCTTGCAACATATAAAAGATTGACTTGCTACGTAAACAACCACATCTAAGCACTAGAAATGGTAAGCAAATTCTAATCAATTTATAAGAAAATAATAATAACAGTAATAAAAAACATTTTTCCTATCTTACAGATGATCAATGGTTAATCATTTTTCTAAGGATGTGTAAGTATAGATTGCAAGAAACTAAACAAAGTTTAGGTTTTTGCACACATTTAAAACAGGGCTATATTGGAAGAGATCCTTCCATCCATAAATTCAGTAATTTCTAAATAGGGAGTAAATATGCCAATATATGTTTTTTCTGCAATCATGTAAAGTACTAAGTACTTAGTATGATGCTTAAGTAGCATTTCTCTTCGCGCTTGTGGATTGGTATATGAGATCTGCAGTGCCGGGAAAACGTCTTACATCACTTCAAAAATTGAGCACGATTGAATTCTAAATGCACCATTTTAAAGCTTTTCAGCCACTTGCTCTCTATATCACACAGGTAGTTAGTCACTAAAAGAAAACACAGCAGAAGTTTTGATTACTTAGAAAAGAGATACAACTGCAAAACAAGATTACACGATATATTACTTAAATCTAAACTATTGTTACTATTTGATTGGCCATCTCTTGTTCTTGATAACCAAACCTCATGTTCTAGACATGGAATTCATCAGTTTCCCCAACTCCTCCTTCAAGATACAGCAATGCCAAACTTTTACTTCTGAATTTCTTTTTAGATATGAAACTTGTTATGTTTTGCCATTCTATGGAATTTAGATCAGGGAATCATACTGGCCAGTTCATTTTGTTAATATAATTGGTGATCATGCAGGATTGAATTAGTTCTATCCCATGGTAAGGTACATTATCGTCCTGGAAAATAAATAAATAAAATCTTCTTCTCCAAACAAGTCTTTTCCGCTAGGAAACATCTTATTGTGCAATACTTCAAGGTATTTGCCCTGGGTAGACATGCAACCCCATACCGTACCATGACGTTTTGGTGAATGTTCTCTCCAGGAGATCTAATACAAGTATTTCCGGTATGATTGTTGATATTAAAAATTGATTCGTACTAAATACTACCTTTTGCCACTACTCTGTGATCCAGTTTCTATGTTCTTTAGCCCAGTGCAGACAGAAGCGTCTTTGCTTCTCGGCAACAAGTGGCTTCTTTCGTGGTCTACACTGTCTTAATCTACAACCAAGCAGTCTTCGCCTTGCAGTGAAAAGATACACACTACGAGGTGTGTAAATAAAGTAATGAGACTGATTTTTTATAATTTTTTTATTCGATTAAAATTACAATTCCACATTGTCTCCTTCAAAGTAAGTGCCTTTGGAAGTTACATAGCGATGGAGAAGATTTTTCCACTCTTTATAGCAGTGCTAGAACTAGGATACTGAAACTGCCTTCAGCTAGTCGGTTACGGCAGTTTTAATGTCTTCTAATATCCCAAAATGACGTCCTTTGAGGTGATTTTCAATCTTGCAAAAAGAAAAGTCACAAGAACTCAAGTCGGAGGAATAAGGGGACTGAAGAGCCACAGGGATGTCTTTACCTGCCAAATACTCATTAATTGAAAATGCAGTGTGACAAAGCGCATTGTCGTGATGTGTCAAAACCTCATAAATGGTGGTGTGAGTCAAATCCAACTGTTACCCAATCATTCTGACTGTCAAACACTTTCGTCGGTTTTTGCAGTTGCAGGCCTTACGCTGCAAGGTTCATCTTCAATCTGTTCTCTTCCTTCTGAAAACGCCTTAAACCACCTGAAAACCTGAGCCCTTGACAAAACATTCTCTCCATAGGCCTGCTGAAGCTTTGCAAAAGTTTCTGTCGCACTGTGACCAAGTCTGAAGCAAAACCTGATAGCACAATGTTGCTCAAAATTGATATCACTCCTATTCAGAACGCAATAGAAAAAAAAAACGGTTTACGGAAAAAATTCCTACGGACAATCAAATGACTCGACGGACTTCAAACTCGTATTAGCGGAGCATCACATGTTGAACCACCTTCCCTCTAAACCAGTAGTGCCCAGTATTGTCATTAGTTTATTTACACACCTCGTAACTTCGTACCATAACTTACAATTAGTTAATTCGGTAGAATTAAGATTTCTATCGGTCAGACTTGTGTTTCTTAGAACAGAACGGCATCATCTCAAAGTGAGGTTTCCCTTGGTTACCCACTACGTGATTTGTCATAAATAAACTGAATACTGATTACACTTAAACTTTAGCGGCTTTTTAAAGACTAGAAACACTTTATAATAAAAAATAATTTCGTATTGTTTTTGATCTGATAATTTTGTTCGTTTCTTCTGGAACATCATTTTGCAACTTAGAAGTCATTACAGAACTTATATGCTTACAATAATTGAAATTTGTGATAGTAATTAGTTCTGAGTAGACCTTAATCACACCATCACTTTAGCATTATTTATCCAATAGATAATAATCTGCTATGGGGAAAGCCCTATTTTAATCGTTTTCTATAGAACTTTAAGAAGATAATGAACAGAGATATTACTGTAGTTTTATATAATTTAGAAATGAATTGAAAAACTGTATATTAATACCCTATTCAAATTTTAGATTGCATTTTGTGATGACAATAATTTTGATTGCATTTATAAGAATATTCCCTTATCATTTTTTCCGAAAAATTAAGGAGGTGAAGGAAGTACTTTTCAACAAATAAAAGATAACCAACACTTCGCAAAAAAATTATAATTAATACTCTAAGATATTTCAGCTGAATTAAAATCTAAAGTTGAAAGTTATAGGAAATGGGTTTTATGCAATAGAATGCAATATGAATTTAAATGACCTGGGAAGCCCAAAATCGAAACAGTCCTTTTGGAATAGAAGGTTCTTTTAGAAAATTAACACTAGATTAAACCAATAAGGTTAATAAAATTTTATCAAACAATTTGTAATAATGTTATAATCTGCATAACATAACTCGAAGACGTGTTCGATTCTCTAGGGAAATAATTTAAGTAAATATCAATTTAAATGGTGGTAGAAAAATAAATCTTTGAGTAATAAAAGTGGTATTATAAATTGATCCCTTGAGTAACAACGATTTAAATTGTTGCGTAAAATGTAAAGCACGCATAAGGGAAGGAATTACAAAGAAATAAAGTTTGCCATTTTAAAAATGTTTTTTCTTGAGTTGCCTCAGGCGTTCTTTGTATATTCTTCAAACGATTTGAAATATTATACTTTTCGGTTATCTCGGAATGCAAAATTGTTGTGACATCCACAACTAACTTAACCAAATATATTAAGAGTTCTGTTTGCTATTATTCTATTAACCGTGACGAATGCAGTAAAATGACATAATTCAACAACCTTTATACGTGTGCCACGATAGATGAATGAAAGCCAATGTGTGTCTGATTACCGAAGCTTACAGATTTCCAAATAGAAAGATATCTCTATAAGTAAAGAGTAACAGGTAAATTCCAAAAATCTCAATCTATTCAAAAACGGCGATGTTCAAATTTCAAAAAGTTGCTCACGAATTAAACAATGAATTAGTCCTATAGACAGATAGCTTGTAAAGAATACAAAATTAAATTCCCCATAGCGATTATTTTTTTGCTAACATCACGTGCTGATTTCAGTATATACTCGTACACTGCGATCCAAACGCCATAAATGGATTGAATAAATGCATTCGTTGGGCTAAATACTATTGGAATTCGCTATAACGGGTGGGCTTAAAGTAATGAGAATTATTGCTGGTAGTACAGGGACATCATTAATTGGAGGAAGCCACGTGACCACTAATTTAAAAGTGGCGCAAAATTTTACCTTTCAACGTTGGCTACACTCCCACACGAGTATATTTCTAACCTAAAATTACATCGGCGTGCGTACGTTCCGTGGTTTCTTGGTCTCTGTTTTGCGTTTTCTACAGTTTATTTTGTTCTATTTAAAAATCAGTCTTTTTCAAGACTAAATCTGTTTTTTGTGAGTTAATCGAGGTAAGTTAGATTTAACGCATTCAAAGTGTGATAATAAATTTTAAAACTGCATAATTATTTCAGTTTGGAAGGTTACGTTTCTGCGATGCCTTTTACAAGCGAACAAGATAAATTTATTTTAATAGCTCACTATCGAAGTGGAACACAGAATGCAGATGGTTCATGGACCTATTCATTACAATCTTGTATCCAACAATTTGAACAAGCTTTTCCTGAAGTGCAAGTCCACTACGATGCATTTGTACGTCGTAGGCATGATATACTTAAGCGGTTTGAAGAAAAACATTGCATCTGCAGAGGCAAATCATCTGGTAGACCAACCGTATTAACTGATGAAGTTCTCGAGGACATGCAGACGCGAATAAATCGTAGTCCCCATAAATCCATTAAACGCTTAGCCACTAAAACAGGTAGGAATCTATTTGCATTAAACAAATAATGTTTTGCTTCATTCGTGTTTTAAATTATTAATTATTTTGAATTTATCACTTGTAGTAATTCAACTGTTATATTAGCAAACTTAAATAAAAAAACTGGCACTGCTATTTATTTCTAAATTATTTACATTCATTAAACAATTTAAACTATTTTAAACCATAATCTAACCAACAACTTTTTCCGCAGGACTTTCATATGGAAGTTGCCAAGTTGCATTAAAAAAAAAGCTACGAATGCATCCCTATAAAGTGTCTGTATTACAAGAACTGTTTCCGCATGATCATCAATTACGAGTTCAATACTGTCAGTGGTTTATGCAACACTTGAACAACGATGACATTAAATATTACATTTATGTCAGATGAAGCATGGTTTCATTTGTCGGGCTATGTGAACAGCCAAAATTACAGAACCTGGGCCACAGAGAATCCCTACAATTATGAAGAAACAAGTTTGCATCCCCAGAAGGTTGGTGTATGGGTTGCGATGTCAAGACGCAGGATCTATGGTCCATTGTTTTTTAATGACACAGTCAGTGGAGAAAGATACCGAGATAATATTTTAACACCTTTTATCGAACAACTATTGGATGATGAAATCCAAGAGGGCTACTTCCAACAAGACGCACCACTATTCGTTCTTTGGAAGAGTTCTTTGATGACCGAGTGATTAGTTGTGGACGATGGCTCCCTCGGTCTCCCGATCTCACACCATTAGATTTGTTTTTATTTGGGCATTTGAAGAATAATGTTTACAGGCACCGTCCACAGAATATTGACGAATTAAAAGAGGCCATACAAAATGAAATTAATAATATATCACCAGAAACCTTAGTTTCAGTTTTCAATAGTATCAAAAATAGAGTTCGGTTATGTTTAGAGAAACAGGGTGGTTGTACATAAATTGCAATAAAATGTAAAATATCTAAATGAAATTGTAAAATTTAGGATAAATGTAAGCCATTATTTTTAATTAAATTCTAGTAACCTGCTACCTAATGAATTATTTTTTTATAAATAAATTATGGCAGCTGAATTATTTGCGATTTTTAGTTCTGTTATCTAGCATACCTAGTTCTAAGTATTATGTTACATTAATTTCAGAAAATAAAAATTACACGTCAATTATTAATCTTTAATTATTCCCAAAACACGATTGTGTTAAGACGGCTGCCAAAGTGCCGATTTTGATAAATGGTTTTTTTAAATATAAAATTAAACATTTAATGACTCTTAATGATTGAGCATCTATATCATTTATGCATGCATAACTATACAAAAAAATTCATTATTAAATATTTAGTTTTAAATTTAAATGAGTTTGAACTTCAAATATTCTTTAAATGACCAGGTATTGGTGCATTTACCCTACCTGCATAATTATCTTTTAATGAAAAATCATTCATAGTGGACAGTTAAATTTAATAAATTTGAAAAAATAACTAAAAAGCTCTTGTTGAACAGCTACATCAGCATTGTTTGGGCCTTATCTAATTCTTGTTTTTAAAAATATCTTCAATATATTGTCATTTTTTAATTTTCCAATTTTATATATAATTATCTTTAAATATTTAAGTTTCTAAGTAGTTTCATCATATATCCAATACTACGCCACTGGAAAACTACATAATTCTTTATTACAACGGAGCTGCCAACAGTGCAAGATGTGTTGCCTAACCAACAGTAAATTTCGTGGTCACGTGGCTTCCTCCTATTTATGATGTCCCTGTAGTAGTAGTAGTAGCAGTAGTACAAAAACAAAAACCTTTCTTAATTTAACAGATTAAACAAATATTTCGGATATCGGTGTAATCGTTACAAATCGTTTTCTGTTAATATGAATTTAAAAAAACAACATGTTCCCGAACGCGCTTAAGATTTACTTGGATAAAAGCAAGCATCCGAAGTCATCTGACGCTTTACAAATAAGTGTCGGATGCAACTATTTACCGAATTACAAAAGGATGGGAAATGGGTCTCCCAACCAAGGAACTTCCAAAAAATAGATGGGTCTCTAATTGTAGAATTGCAAGGACAAAGAAAGGTCACAAGTAATGCTAAATACAAAATTAATGCTCCTCAAAGAAAATTGGCCAGCAAATATGAAAATATATTTAAAATGTCTTGAAAAAACACAACCTACAAAGCAGCTCGAAGGGGTTCCTAAAATGCGCAAACAACTACGCCGACAATATTTGGGAAAAACACATCAATTTATCTGGACATCAAAAAAATCAAGTCCATCAAATGTACCAAAAGTATATCCAGTTGGGGATTTTTGGCCAATATTGTGTAGATTAGTGTACGACAGATGGGAGGGCAATCAATTCAATGATTAAAGATCAGAATAAGAAAGCAGTTAAAAACATGAATGTGCATGTTGTCTAAGCCACGATGAGTAAGGTTAGAAGAGCTATGGAAAATGGGAAATAAAGGGTTTTTTCAATACCACGAATACTGTTATAATCATTATTTATCTTAATCTTTTTATTATTAAAAAAATACATACAAGTAAAAACGAGACAAAAGTGAAATTGCCCCTAATACTTTGCGATTAAATTGAAATAAAGAAATAGCTCTTTTGCGTTGGGCAGCAATGGTGTAGCTGGATCGGCGACAAGGTAATTTAACGTTTTTTTTTCGGGATAACTTCCCTTACATAATTTCCTACGGATACAGTGCTACGTTCTCCAATTCAGATTCGAAAAGTATTTTCTTTCATGGTTAAAGAGGTGGTCACGCAGCAGGAATAATCATGATTCCAGTGAAGGTGACATACGTCCCTATTTTGTTTAGTTAGTTAGTATTTTGTCCAACTAATCAGTATTAAACTGAACCAGAAAGTTATGAATTACAGTGGGCCTTTCTCGACAAGTTCAACGCTGGTCATATTTCCAACACGCGCTCTTTCGCGCGCTATGCAACTGGACACAGAACTACTACATAACGCTCTGGTTTCTTTTACTTTTTAACCTTCTCAAAGTTATCATTAATCGTAGATCACGTTTCACTTTGAGGTCGCTCACCGTCATGCTTCACTTCTTATCTATCGTAAGAATAAGAGACAGCTACAACCTTGTTACAAAAAGTTTGATATTTTGAACCTTATCTTCTGGGATCATCACACATTCATCCACACCCGCGTCGTACTTCCCTTTCTTTACTTTTTAACCATCCTAGAATAAGCTGTCATGGATCCAGGGTCTTGCTTTCACTTGAAGCCACCTATGGCGGCCTACCATCTGCGTTCCTTTTTCAATAAATGCCTTCAAACTCCGTATCTGTCATAAGAATAACACCTATTTAACATTCGCTATAACCTCGATAATATAAAACTCGTTCCAGTAATATTGAATAATTTCAAACCTTCTGGACACATTGTGACCTTAACCTTTTTCGCTGCTTCAGAGCTTCATAGCTCAATCACCCACACAACTCCTACGTTTTCATTCTTTTATGTTTTAACCTTCTTAAGCTACGTTAGCGTTAAACTAGGGTCACAGTTCCATTCGACTGCCTAGGGTAACCTGCCGTCGCGCTTAACTTCTTCCAGCAACGCCGCCTTAGGCAGTTACACCTTGAACTCGTTTTAAACCTTCTTATCTGTCGTGAAAATAAGGGAGACCTTAAACAATGAATTTGTTACCTTAGAACACCTCTTTGCGGTGCTGCCCATAAAACCCATACGTCGTGTTTTGCTTTTTTGCTTACTTTCTAACCTTTTTAAGGTAAGTTATGGTGGATTTAGGACCGCACTTCCGCTTAAGACTGCCTATGGCGGCCCACCGTCGTGTTTTACTTTTTCCAACAATGTCGCCTTCGGCGGCAACACCTTGAACTCGCCTTGAACCTTCTATCTATCGTAGGAATAAGACAGAGCTATAACCTTAATAATATAAAACTTATTTCCATAAGCTTTATTCGTCTCGAATTTGAACATTATGTTCTGAGAGAATTCTTTCGCTGTTTCGCGGTTACATCACACATTTACTTACAAAACTCCTACGTCGCGGGTCTTATTGTTTTAGTTTTTAACCTTGTGAAGGTAACTTATCGTGGATCCAGAATCGCATTTTCATTTGAGGCTTTTGTCTCCTCAACGCCGCCTTGGTAAAACTTCAAAATAATAAAATCGTTCCCATAAGCTCTACTTGTTTGAACATGATCAACTGCGCGCACTGTGCGAGTTTTTCAGCCGCTTCGTGACTCTATGCTTCATTTCCTACTTTTATTTTTCAACCTTTCTAATCAGTTACTGCTATTGATTTAGACTTGCGTTTCTACATTTTTGCTTGAAGCCATCTATGTACAGCGCCTATTATAGCGGTTTATTATTTTTAATAACGTGGACTTTGACGGTAACACTCTTGAACATTATTCTTATCTATCTTAATGCCGATACTCGTGTTTAATATTCACATTCAGCCTTCATTACAATCTTAGAAATGTGGAACTTATTCTCATAGATTAGTTCAAAGTATCATCTTCCAACAAACGGTGCGCTGCGCGCCATGTATTTCACCCGCACTAATTCCTCAGCTTGCAAGTTTGTCATGCGATCCTGTCGATTTGCTTTCCTAATTAAGCCGCTTATAGCAGTCAACTTCACAGTCCGTTCTTCCTAAGAACACGGTTCATATGTATTATAAAGATAAGAATCAAACATTGCTCTCATTTAGGGTCACTTGCGGCAGTCAACGGTCGGGCTTTACCTTTGTAAACAGTGCCATCTCCGACGGAATCTTCGTTAAGAAACCAATGCAAATAAATAAATTTGCCTGCTAAACTTGAACCGCGGAACATAGCAAATTCGCCCATGTTAAAATACAATCTTGTCAAAAATTAAACTTTCATTAAAATATTTTGTTACAGGTATGCTGCATAAAAATAACAAAAAATTGTAACTTCTGGATTAGTTATTGATAAGAAATAACGCATGCCCAACTGTAGTTACCAATCATGGAAGCGCTGCTACCAACGCGTTAACTAATTTATCATACCACACATTTTATGACCTAGTTAACTTAGAAATACTTTGAGTCCACTCATAGATAATGAATATTACATTTATGGACTCTAGTCTAACCTAGCATTTGTATCACCACACATTCAGAATTTAATTTGTACATACATGTACGGCGTTTCTAACATTAATATTAATAAACTAAAAATAAGACAAAAAATACCAATAACTTTCAGATTATTTCTAACAATACTTACTTACAAAAATTGAACCAATAATACTATAGAAAACACTTTTTAACCAAGGAAAGAATCTAGTAACTTCGTTAAACTAACTTAAGAATTTGAATAACATTAGAGAATATTTTTATTAATTTGACTTACCTTGAGCAGCGACTTCTTGTATAATGGCTCGAAAAATACAACTCTTGGAATGAACAAGATGATCCTTTGAACTCATATCTTTCCATAAGCCCTTACTCTGTTGGCAAGCAAGTCTCAAGAAAGGTCTTCTTAAAAACCTCTCCCCATTATAGTTACTATAAACACTTTTCAAAACTTCACTTACTGGAAAATTTTTAAATTGTTCTTCAGTTTCTGTAATTTCTTGCAATTCTAAACGATGATAGCAACAGGGCATAATAATCAATGATTTGACAAAGTCTAGTTGAGAAAATATATTTAAAATTATAACACTCAAATCTGCACAAGCATGTAAACCTGTTATACAAACAAGGTCTTTATCTTCTTGCCATTCTTTAAAATTGGATTTCAAGAGAATTCTCAAGTCTGACACTGAATTTTCTGTAATAAAATGATGGACATACTTTACATAATCTTTTGAATTTGGATAAAACTTGTTTTGGTTTTTCAGTGCTAGTTCAATATTATTTTTGTTACCTTCAATAGCTAATACTCTGTAATTATATTTATCAAAAAGAAGTTGAGATAAGTAGCCCTGAAAAATGTAAGAATCAGTAAAATAATTATTACTTATTTAAAATTTGAAAATTGGTAGGATAGTTAATGTTGCTATACAGGGTGACATTTTGAAAAGTTTCAATGGGCTGTATTGTTTTTTTTAATAAGATATCAAAAAATGCTCAAAACCGTTTCGGTAGTATGCAGGGGGAATCAAAGTGACTCCCGCCCTCCTCTCTCCATCCCAACCTTAAAATCTTAAATGGCAACCCTCCACTTGTGACGCATCATTGGAAAGCTCTTGAAAAATGCTTTTCATGATTAAATATGTAATTTATGTGATCAATTGATCTAGTAGGTAAATGACAACACTGGTGTGAGTGTGCACGTCCAAGGCATTCATAAATAAAACAACTCATTTCCGGATGTTCTGTATTAACCGTTCAGAAATTCAGTTTGGATGCATGCTGGGCTCGCACTAGGCACACCACTCCTTAGTGGTGTGCTTGGTATATAAAAAGAGAGGGATATGTCAAAATAGGTTCTCGATCACGCATATTGGCGTATTCATGATTTTGATTTTGGATTTATACATGAAATATGTTCAGGAAAGTTTAACATACCGGACGTGTTTTCGGTCACACATCATTGGTATGCACACTCACACCAGGTGTGTAATCTTTGAATGCAATCCTGTTAGGTTAAACCAGTATTCAAATTCAATTTGACATTTCAAAATGACAATAATAAATTAAAATTTAAATAAACCGATATTTGCATCGCCACATAGTACAAGTCATGGTCAGCTTCAGCTTCGTTTTTTTGCATAAAGGTAGCTATTTACTAAGTAGTATAATATACTGTACTATTTCCCTTTATAATTTATGTATATGTAACAATAACTATCCTAACAATTTGTGGTAGTAAAATAAACTTACAAGACCAGCTCCTACGTCTATAACAGTTGCAATATTATATTGTTTACAAATACTTTGAACAACAACAGCTAAAGAAACAATTTCATGTTGCTTTTTTGCACTTATACATATATTAGTTGGTAATTCAGGAATTCCAAATATACCACTATAATTGTCTATTTTGCATTTTAAATCTTCTATATTATTTATGAACATTTTAAGACTCGATGGCCAATTTTCCTGTAAGAATATGAAAGTAGATACTTTTCCGAGCACCTTTTATGTTTTATAAATTATACTTACATTTACACTACCAAAAGGAAGATTATTCAAATCTGTATTTGAAATGTGCTTTAGACAATTAATCCATTCTTCTGGAAAACTGTCGAGCACTTTATTAACTAAAATATGTGTGTTTGGATAGTTAAATATCCATTCTTTTTCCTTTAAAAAGGAAAGAATATTTTCAAATTGTTGTTTGGAATTTTGGTGGGAAAAACTTGTCGTGTACATTTTCTGTAATAAATATGTATATTTCAACATCATGTGTTCAAAAAGCTTGGTCAAGTGTGGCTTATGGACATTTTCATTAATATAAACAATCAACACTTAGTACCTACTTCATAAACAAATTCTCTCATGAAAGTTATTAACAAATAGAAATTTTTTATCTTTAGATTTAGATAAGCATTGTTTTGGGGAAAAAGCTCTGCATTATTTTAAATCAAGATGGGACATCAGAAATTTGGAAGATACCAAAGGATATCGAGAGAAAAGCCAAAAATTTGAAATCATCACAAGGGTAAACTACCCCTATTCAAGGTAGCAAAATATGTTATTAGCAATTAAAAAGTATAGTGGAATATACCAAATCTTTCGCAAAAAAATAGTATAAAACACCTAATCAGGAAGTCATTTAAAATTGAGATTTAGAATTATTAGTTATTGAACTGGTTATAGTGTTTGCTAGAAATTCTTTAAACAAATTTACAGCAAGTGCAATATACGCAATACATATATCTTTTAATTATTAATGATATACCTTAATAAGACTTTTCATTATCTTGAAAAATAGGAATATCTTGCTTTTGTAGCAATTTAAACTTTTTGGTTGTCCTCTGTATACCTTTTGAAATTTTCCAAATTTCCGATATGCTATCTTGATTTGAAATGATGCAGAACTTTCTCAATGATAACTGCAGATGATAAACAAGAAAATAAAAAAATAGAATGGTAAGATCAAAATTTGAATTTGCAATCATAATTTAGAGTCCAGAAATCTTCGAATGCATTGAAGATAGCTAGTGCAAAATAAATTCTTGGAGAAAGAAACATGACTTACGACTTGTTTGATAGATTCTACTATCTGAGGTTGTAAAACTCGAATATTATCTCATGATTGGTCAATGGTACGTAAAAAGTCAGTCCCATTTTTAACTGAGATCCACTATAATGGTACATTTAAAGAAATTGAGAAACTAGAAAAATTAACACCTTAGATGGTCTAAAATAATAATTCATTGTAGACAGGAAGTGAAATGATGAAATATGTGCAATTAAGATTTTCCTTGAAAAGATTCTACATATGTTGAATAATAGTATAAAGGAAATAATAAATAGGTGTAGGAAAATGTTTTTTTTTGTGGGCAGTTTTACTGTTGCAGCTTATTTTGTAAAACAAAGAGTTGTATATTTTAAAAAATCTAAGGGGGAATTATGGTGCAAAATTCATATTTCCTAACAATAAGCTTTTGAAATAAGCTTGAATGTTGTCATAATCATATCGGTCTTTTATGGAATGTCAAAATTCTCCAACTTTATTTTTTTTTTCAATGTCAGATTTAAATATGTAAAACACAGTCAACATTCAAGTTTAGTTTTACAATTAATTAGTTAATAATTGGCACTTAAAGTTTAGCTCAATGTTAAGTTTTTAAATTCTGGCTTCAACATACTGTCACTAAAAGATATCTTTTTATTTCTTGGCCAGTTTCTCATATCTTCTTTTCTGCTCGTACTTGTCAGGCATTTTTCCACTACAACATTGTGATATGGAGCATTATCAATCACTAAGATGCCTCAGGGTGGTAAATTTGGTGTAAGTTTCTCCTGAAACCATTTTTTATAATTTGGAAAATTCATTTCATGGTGGTAATCGCCAGTGGTACTTGAAGATTTGAACATCAATGCTGCTCCTTTTATAAATCCATTTTCCCTTCCAACATACACAATTTTAGCATTTGACCTTTCAAAACAGATTTTCTCAATCCTTCATTGCTATTGTCATTCCATGCTTGGTTAAATGTATGTACGTTTCATTCATATATACGATTGGGTGTCCTTCCTCTCTATGTCTCTTGATATTTCTTGAAAAATTCAGTCTTTGTTATCCAATTTCATGATTTTTCATTAGGATTTTTCTATTTGGTTTGGTTTTTCACCAGTGAAATCCTATACTGTGAATTTCTTTGCGTAAACTGTCTTCACTCCCTGTGTAATCGACTGTTTCTTGAAACTTTCCAGGCAGTTCTGTTTTTGTTTCTAATGTACAGAACCTAACTGCCTGGAAAGTCGGCTAACAAGTGAACTCCCTCACCCTTCTGAAGAATTTGCCAGTGTGCATCAAGGATTCACCCACAAAGCTAAGGCCAGCTTACGTATTAATTTAAAAATTTCAAAAGTAGTGATATAAATCATTTTGTAACAAATTTTGTATGAGTTGATTTTTAAAACACTTAAAATTCCTAGAAAAACAGAAATCTTGGTAATCTTAATTTTTAAAAATATTTTACTTTCTTCTCTATAAAATTAAGCATGAACTATGATTTCAACAAGATAGAACCCCTCCTCATAAAGGAAGAAATGCTTGAGACATCATAAATTTCAAATTTGGAAAAGTACCTGGCTAGCAAATTTGGGATTTAGGATGTTCCAAACATTCTTTCCTTTATGAGAAAGGGCTCTATCTTGTTGAAGTTATAGAGCATGCTTAGTTGTCAATAGGATATCTTCTAGATAACCACAAAATTTCCAGCATGTACTGTGTTTTTGTTATACGATAATGTTAACATTGTTCAATAAATATTCATTTATCTCAGAAATTTTGTTGTATAAGGCTATGATATTTTTACGTATCCAAAAATATCCATATTCATATCATGCTATTTAAGAAAAAAAAAGTTGACTACTGCCTTTCAGCAGGAAAACACAACATCAAAATTTCATGTCCACCACCTAGTCAGCTGATTTGCGACATTCATTTCCTATTTAAAGTTTTTTGCTCTATTGTGAACATTAACAAAGATACAGGCTTGGCCCTATTTGAACAAATACACTGTATATGCACATAATGACTCAAACTATTGTGTATTGCTAACATATTAGTCGAAAATATCCAATAAGCATTTAAAATTTATAGCCACCTTGACCACATATGTATTTTTTGAATTTCAATACAAAATAATGATGATAATAATAATAATAATAATAACAAAAGACATGTATATTGATAAATCAAAAGTAAACAGAATTAAAATCTTTATTTACAGATTGTTACAGTGGAATAATTTACATTTGATGAAATGCATATTCATTGTCCAACACAGTCCACAGTTCACCAGAACGCTTAATAGGGTCCGCTTTTTCATTTTTGGGTCCTAATAAAACTTTACCAGCAATAACAGTATCTTTATTATCTAGGAACTTCTCACTTACACGTTGTAAACCACTGTGATCTACTGTCATAATTTGAGCTCTATGCCTTTGTAGTACATCAGGAGTTATTCCTCTTATAAACTCATTGTTTCCTTTCGAACTTGGAGGAATAGGAGCATCTACAGCTTGAAAAACACCTAACTTTGCTTCTAAAATATCTTGCGATGTCATATTTCCTAATTCTTTCTGTATCCAGCTTTGTGTATTATCAAATACATCAAGGGTTTTAAAGCTGTGTGGATCTCTGTAACTAAAGAAGGAAAGAACTCCATCAGGACCAAGTCTTGCACCTCCTCCATAAGCTCCTTGTTTTTCTCTCAATTCTGGATGCAAGTACTTTGCAGAAAGTAATCTTGCAAGTACTCTCAATTTAGCATAATCTGCATCTGTATATGGCACAGTTAAAACAGCTTTACTGCAATAATAGACAGGGACATTGAGTACATGATGCTGACAATTTACAGAATCTGTGGGTGTCCAAACTTTAGTGGTACTGTATGCGTTTTCATTTGGTTTGCCAAATGTGTTTCCTGGAAGGTTATTGATGAATTTTTCATAAGCATGGAACACTTTTGCTTTGCTTGACTGTGACACGTTTAATGAACACCTAGAAGAAATTGTAAATTAATACAAATTCAAATCTAAATTACACTTATTCTTACCGTAGTTTGTTTTTGTCAAACAGCATTCGTGCAATATTGCTAAGCTCAGTTAACATTGCATCGTAGCTAGAAGTCTGTACCAGTCTCTTCATATAAGCAATATGCTGTAATCCTGTCAACAGCTCCTTCTGATATCCAGCACCTGACACTAAACCCGAAGCTGCTTGCATAGCATAAATATGTCCAGAATCTGCTAAACCGTGTGTTAAATTTGCCATATAAAGCTGCACTAGCATTTGAAATCTTTGTACATTTTTTAATTGCGGTATATTAAAGATTTGTTCCCAGATATTCCACATGCTGTCAATATTATCATCTAAGCAATAACTGGATACGATTATACCAGGTTCGTAGGAATGAAGTTGATACAAACTTTCTGCTATATGAATGTCAAGATTAAGTCCTGCCGTTTTGCGACTTACAAGACTATCAAATTCACGATAATCTAAATCTTTAGTTCCCATCTTTGTTACAATATAACATAATAATGGTAGTAACATTTGTTGCTCTGCAGTTAGTTCCGATGTGTTGATAATCCCTTTAAAGTAAGTAATACCATTTGTATTAGCAACGTTAATTTGAGTGGGAACAGGTCCACATTTAATCTTTTCACAAGGTGATCTTTCAATGTCACTATTAATATCTTCCATTTGCAATGTTGGCAGCAAGTTGATATTTTGCTCCTTTGATTGTTGGGTTAGCAATTCATGCGCTTTTTCATAAATAACTTTTTTATCCGAATCTGCCAACTTTTTTGTTTTTTCAGAAAGAAGTTTGTTTTCTAACTTCAACTGTTGTTTCTCATATTCTTTATGTGGAGACATAGTTAAAATTAAACGATGCTGGTTGTTTTTAAAATATTTCTCCACGACCTTCTGTAAATATTTATTATCTGCTGCTAATTCATTTTTAAGTTGTCCAATCGATTTATCAACTTCTAAAGCAGTAACGACATTACCATTATGATTTAAAATAGGTGTCAATCCAAAGAGTAAATTTAGACCGAAATTAGAGGTTTCATGTTTGATACCTATTTCGTATGAATGTAAAACAGATTCAATATGTTTCTGTTCAAATCCATTAGCTATAACTTCATCTATGGTCTTATCAAATATAGCTACCACTTTATCAAAATCAGTGTTCTTAAGCCCTTGCAAACCAATTGTAAATACACTATCAAGAGGTTGAGTATCAAAGCCCGTACATGGTGTAAAACCTCCAGAAAAATTCGGTTCAATCATTGATTTATAAAATGCAGAATTGGGCCCTTTAACTAATAGTTCTGTAATAAATCCGACCAAGAAAGTTTCATAAATATCAATTATGTCTGACATAACGAGCGATATACAAATAGTGTTCTGCTTTTCAAAAGGTTCACGCATATTTTCAAATCGACATGTTATATGTTCATTTCTGCCTTCTTTCCACCTAACCTGCGGTGGAACTATTGTATGATTTGGTGGTTGGTATTCATATTTACTTAAATATTCTGAATTCAAATATTCTAATGTAGGTGTAATCGGAAAGTTACCATAAGAATAAAATCTTGCGTTACTAGGATGATAACATTCTTTATGAAAGTTTTTCAGATCTTCCCATGTTAAGTTTGGAATCATCAAAGGATCACCACCTGATATCACCCCATAAGTATGATCTGGGAGTATTAAATTTTGCAACTTCTGCATTAATAAACTCTCATTTTCTGAAAATGCACCTTTCATTTCATTAAAGACAACACCTTTTATTATCAACTTTGAATTTATATCATGCAGATTTTCATTTTCAAGCCTCCATCCTTCTTGCATAAAATCTAAAATATCTAAATTGGGCCTAAAAACAGCATCAAGATAAATCTTCTGTAGATTACGGAAATCTGCTGGATTCTGGGTGCTAAATGGATAAATAGTATAGTCTGATCCAGTCATGGCATTCATAAATGTAGCTAATGAACGATTTAACATTTTAAAAAAAGGATCTCGCACTGGATATAATTTGGAACCACACAATACAATATGTTCTAGAATGTGAGGTAAGCCTCTGCTATCTTTAGGGGTAGTACGAAAATTAATTGAGAAGACATTATTGCTGTCATTTCTATAAAGATGTAGATAATATGCTTTTGTACGTTCATGTTGTAATTGCACAGCTTTAAGGTTAAATACTGGAATGTCTTTAATATCTAGTACTTGGAAACCATGGATATTTTCTCCAACTTTTAAATGATTAATATCAGATGAAGATTCTTCAGTTAATGCTTTAGTAATAACAGCTTGAGATCGGTTCCTAATAAGCTTTTGTATTATTGGAGGTTTATACCTTACTATTTTACAAGTCCACATCTAGAATTCACGAAATAAATTACGATAATCCATTAATATTTACTTATAATTTATTATTCTCACCTTTTTACATAAAATTTCAAATTAAAAGTACACTTGCACAACTTGCATAAAACTTAACCAAAAAACGAAGTTCAAATTACAACATATGAGTGTGACCAGTGTGAATTAATCACAGATATACGCTTTTCTGCTCTTCAATTTTCAAATTTAGGATTTGTATAATTAGCAATTTCAATAAAATACACCAAATACAATAATTCTTTCTCAATTCTGTGCTAAATAAAATATCGTCTTATTTAAAATTTTAATGAAACATTTTCATTTACATACCTTCTTATTTAGGGGTGGAGGTATGTCGTAGCACTCAAAACAACGCACGATTACAGCTGTTCCTTCCGGAATAACTTTTAAATCACATTTTTTACATTGTACTGTAGGACTTGCTTCGGAATCAGAACTATACAAAATATCTCGAGGAAACTGAGCTTCACCAGCACAAGGGACGTGAGTACGCTACAACAAAATGTAGAAATTTGAAAAATGCTAAAGATAACCTCACTCTTGGTAAAACATTAACATAAATGTAAAAGCACTTTTAAGCAACTTGTCAAGTATCCCACCTTATGCAGTATTAAATATGAATGTGGTAATGTAATGAAGAATTTTCTTCATTAAATAAATACTTTAAATGTCACAACAAATTTATAGGGTTTCAAATTTTTGAAGAAACTTTATATGTACCAACATTGAATAATAAACGAAATTCCCTAAATGCTAATGCATATATTGATGGCGCCAATTTTTAATTATCCTTTACCCCCTTTACCTCTAATGAACCACTTGATGATGGTGAAGAAGGACAACTGCCAGGAAATGATTGCAAGTTATTTCTCCTTTCGTTAGCCTCGTTGACTCCTGGTTTGTCTAAAATGTTAGTGTTAAGTTCTTCATCCCCTAAAGGGAATTTTACAGTACCAGGTGGGTTGTACTCATCTTTACAACCTACCTCTTAAAAAGATTTTGCTGAAAGCGTGTAGAAGCGTTGGTTTAGACTTACCTTTTTGTTGACGTGCTACAATTGTAAATAAGACTTATTAATAATTCATGCATTCAAAGAGAACTTACCGCCTTCAATTGATGCAATTATTATAGAATAACACAAGAATATTGAAAAAAGAAATTCAAAAACAAGACGAAACATTCCGAAAATTTTGATGTAGTTAATCAAAAATGAAAAATTTTGTGTACAGTAATTTTGTGTCAAAATTAAAATTTATGTTGACATTATTGTAGCTGGCTGTGATTATTTATTGAGAACGACATAGTATTTTTGCAAGCTTAAGAATCTATATTTTTATACTTAAATAAGTAGATCAATTTCAAAACTTGTCTGGTTCATTATAAATATATATGAGTTTTGACTTTTGAGATAGTCCTCTTCAAATGTGTAAAATACTGTAACAGCTATCAGCACTTAAAAGTACATTTTCAAGTTTTACAGAATTTTGGAATATAATTACAGTATGTAAAAGATCTTCATTGCCTTTTATTTAATTTCTGGAAATATGCCTCAATATATCGATATATCTCAATAATGTTAAACACGTCTGAGGCACTTACACCTGTATATTTTACCAAGATTTCATACTATTAGAGTTTCATGTAGTAACGACATTTAGGTCATACAAATTTACATCATTGTGTTTTGTCATAAGCCCCATAATATTATAACAAATTTTCAATAGATTGATGGTTATAGTTGAAAATAACACTTACATTTACAATTTTTGGCACTAATGCCATTCTGGCTCGGAAGTGTCAATGTAAAGATACATTTTATCGAAATATATTTATTTTGTTGTTTTACCAAATTCAGAAAATGACATATTTTGCTAGTTAGAAAGTTATTTTAACTAATCCTGATACATATTTCATTGGTTAGTAATATCTATTTCATGTAAAGAGATACATGCGCCATAGATTTTATTTTTATGAAGTGTCTATTCAAACGATTATCGTATGAATAAGAAATAATTATCCATACGAAAGTTTGAAAGTGTTAACAATGAAAAAATTATTTTATTTAATAATTTTAATTTTATCGGCAAAACACATTTGCAGAGAAACAGACAGGATTTCTGGAGGGCATTTTCTTGAAAAGGGACAGTTCCCATTTTTTGTAGAACTGTTAATAGGAAGACCTAAGTAAGTTCTCTTGTATTTAGTATATCAATGATAATGTATAGGAATTGTAGTCTTGCAGTACAAGACATAGTATGGCTTAAGTTCGGTTTAGGCCCTCAAGTTTTTGGGGAGTTTCTGTAGTTTTTCTGAAAGTCCACGACGAGACGAGTAAAACAAGCTCTCAATTTTCTAAGTCAAAAAATAAAAAGATTTTGAATTTTTTAAAAATGAAAATTCCTTATGAGATTTTCTATGCAAGACAACTGAAAGTATTTGAAAATAGGTTAATCACTGTGAGGTTAGGTTAGGTTACGTTAGCTATAATAAGAAATATTTTTATTGGAAATCTTGGCACTTAAATAACTGATTTTTTACATAAATGTGTCTTTATTTTTAATTTTAAAAATTGTCAGACGAATAATTATTTTTTATTCATACGATAATCGTTTGATTAGCAACACTGTTATTTTTAATCAACGACAACACGCACGTATTTGAAATGTATGTTGAAAAAA
>VTPC01004306.1:0-19776 GCA_011009095.1 Ignelater luminosus
TAGAATCTTTTTTGTACTTTTCTACTTTATTTCTTAGCTCTGAATTTCAACTTTACGCAACCTTCTGTAAGCCATTGATCTGTCACGTTTCACTCTTTTTCTTCCAGAGAGCCTTTTAGATGAGCCTGGTCCATAGTCTTCGTTATCAGATTGTGGTGGAGTACTTGCTTCTGAAAACTGCGTAACAAGTTTTTTATCTTTTAATCTCTTTCTGTAATTTGCACTTGCTTTGACCCAATTTTTTCTTTTAGCTTTCTTTTCTTTACTTGAACATTGATCAATAGTCTTAATAATTCAGCTTGGTTCTTTCGTTTATGTCTTTCAATGTCCTTTCCTCGTTTTTCGTCGAGTTCTTGTGCCGACATTTTTTCTCGAGACTTTCTAACTCTATCTTTCTTGCGTTCAGCTGATGTACTGATATTATTGTTTTGGTTTTCATTTTTATTTGCGGGTGCTTACTTCAATCTAATCCGAATTTGGCAACGATCTCTCGTAGGTGTATCATCATATTGTGCGTTTTCTCCTTTTGCAATATTCGATGTAAGATCATCTTTACAGTTCTTTTACTAATTTTTTTTTAATTTTGGAAGTCTCCATTATTCCCTGGCAAAATCGGAAAAATAAGAGTTACATCTAAGTGGTTTGATCATTTCGGTAATGTTTTTATCATTTTGGTAATGCTAAGCGTTACCGGAATGACCATTATCGAAATGATAAATAGTACAATACGGCAGCAAAACCACCTTTTCATGCTAACTCATTGGACAAATATTTGAGGTTATGTCCGTTACTATCAAACGTATGGCATGCAGCAACTGTTTTAGACAATTATTTATATTGTCCTAAAGATATGCGTATTACCGATATGATATCCAATTAAAGTACGCTTGCTTTTTCTAATATGTTTCCAAAAATACTTGAAAATGCTTTAAAATCAATTAAAACTTACCTTTGATTTATGACTGCGTTGCTGCCGGAAAACACTCTGACTAAGTTTCATACAGACTGAAGCGCTATTTGAAAAGATATGGGGAGTATTTAAAAATTACCGAAATGACGTTTCATTTCGGGGACAAGCACAAATAATTACATGGAAAATTTTTATAACATTCTACAGTTTTCTTAGGACTTCCTTTAAAAAATTAAACCTTTTAGTCTCATATTTAAAAACCTAGAAATTATTTAAAGTATCTGAAACAAACCGATACAATTTGGGTATTGCAGATAGGGACAATTACCGAAATGACGAATTTCATAGTTTCGCACTTAATTGTACAAATTTTTTGTCTTTTCTTTTAATGTAAAGCAATAAACAAAATTTTCAGTGGTACACTAGGTCTAAATTTTCAAATAAAACATGTTTCAAACAGACTGGTTTCTAGTACACTAATTCTACAATTCAGGGACTCAATATCGCCCGTTATAAGATTTTTGACCTAACATGTCTTATATTTTGATGACAAAATTTCTCATGAAAATCTTTAACAGTTTCTGTTTTTGAAACACTCAGATTAACATTTATTGAGCCAGCATGTCTGAATTGCATATGATATAACTTATCAATTCTTAAACCAATGGCATAAACATCGTTTTCTTTAACTATTTTACATGTTTTATAATCTGTCATCATAACCTTTGTCGAGGGCTGCTCCTATTGAAAACAGATTAAATTTAATATCTGGTACATACCGTGTGTGGAGTTTCAAACCCGTACATAGGACAATGCATGGGGGATTCAGATTTCTGTAATTCCCGCTCCCAAATGAGCTTACAGGGGAGGTAATGGTATTAATCGATAGGGTAAAAATGCTCAGAATTAGCAAAATAAATTAATAAAATAACTCTTACAGCTTTAGTATGAGCTGCCGTGGATTTGACAAGCAGAAAACAAAAGCAGTAGAATGCTAAAATCTGACATCAATAAATTAGTCCAATAAACAAACTTGTTTAACGAATTTTAATTATGGATTTAAATAACAAATCTACAAGGGCAACTAAAATAAAGAACTTTGCCATTTGTAAATTTTAATTTAAATTTTTATTACGATTCAATTGTTATAACAAATATTCCAATTATCCGTGTCAGTTTTTTTAGGTGCCTTTTCTTCACCAGTAACATATCCATATAATTCCTTTGATTGCAATAATACTTTGACTTGAAACTTCCATATTGATCGGTTATCTCCAGTACTTCGGAGTTTTGTAATCGTATTTTCTTTTTCACTCATCTTTATCAATTTATTTTACCTACTTGCCGATTACAAATGTCACACGTGAAGTCTCAATTTTAAAAAATGGTTAAATACCTGCCTGGGCCCATAACCAATTGAAACTTTTTTTAATAAAATAAACAGGCAGTTACTTAAAGTTTTAATTTATTTTCAACATTTATTACAACAAAATTCATCTGACATATTATATTCAATTATTTATTATTTATTATTCCTGGTAACTATTCAAAATTAGAATATTGTTTGTTCCGATGGAACAACATCGGTGGCAATCGTGCAAGACCGCCCTTAGGTTGAAGGGTAGTTTAGCCAGCACGAAGCGCATCTCCCTCTCTTTGATCGTGGCATCCGAAGAAAGCGCGGTCCACAACCAGGGCCACTTTAATTTAATTCAATTATTTAAATGTTAGTATAAGTAAAATAAATATATACAAATTTATTTTATTTTTTAACACAACGGTCCTTCGAAACAACATTGTTTCTGTCTTTAACAGTTTCTATTCTTCCGGATTCTCTAATTTGATCCTTATGTACCAATATGATTTATTTGAGATTTTTTACTAGTTTTGCTTTTTTTGAGTTGGGCAAGAATCTTTTTGTAAAAGGAAGTCTAGAATAGATTGGAACTAACATAGACTGGAGAGAATTTTTCACTTCCTACTGCTATTAAGTGATTTTCTAGTTGTAATAAGATGATTCGCGAATAAAATATCTTATTGACTATGGTACGGGCAAAACTATTTGAACAGCAGCGAGTTGGAATTTGTTTATACCATTTGACAGAATTTGCTAAGCCATGGGTGTTCTCAATGCACATGGTTTTTATTACAGCAATAAGAATCTTCTATTTTTTCACATTTTTGAAACCGGTCCAAGAACTTTCAGTGCTGAACATAAAGCATTGAGTTTTGGGGATAATTGACTGATAAACGAAAGAAAACTAGAACTAGCTGTGGAGATAAAATATTACAGGTGTATGTGTTTTGAAAATATTAATTCATTGCAAATGACTTCGTGAGTCGAAAAAGGAGAATGATATTCTATTAGATGTTTTAATAAAAACTTTTTGGCAATTTTGATACTGTTCGAATTTGAAACTCTTACTGTTTCACATAAAAAATTAGACTTGTCTAGGGCTTAAAATATATTGTTTAAGTACGTTGTGTATTCGTACAAATTCATAATGTCTATTTCCTACATTAAAATGCCGTTTTAGGGATTAAATAGGGCTGCTTTTAATCTGGTAGAATTTATCTAATATAACGTATCGGTAATTCTGCATAAAGAATTCCTCTTGCTAATCGTTTTTTCATTTGTTTGGGTACTATTCAATTATAATTATATAATTAGTCTATGTTTCAACATTACATTTAATAATTCGTATTTAGACTTTATATGAACAAATAGTTAGTTGCTCGGAATTTTGGTGAAAAACGTTTGACTAAATCTCCATAAGCTAGTTTTGCATCTGCTCTAAACTGGGTTATACAAAAGTCACTTATACATAATAAGTTTTCTTTGGAAATATTAATGGAATAACTATATCTTCAACATGATAACGTTCAAATTCCTGTGTGTTAGGAAATATACCAGAATTACTAAGATAATATTTAATTGGCGTTTTGAATGTTTTTCGTTGAGTTTTTGATCTCTATTTTGGCTGTTTGACGCTCTACTTTAGTAAAACATTATATTTCTACAAAAACGTGGAGGCCCACAAGGACTCAAGAATCTACTGCAAGATACAATTCTAGATAGTAAAGCATTTTGCCGAAGTTTACTTCTTAGAATGCAAAGCAGATATGATTGTTCTCTGAAATCGAAGAACGTTTAACAAATTAGTTCGGAGTAAAAGAGGCGATTACATACGTTCTACGTATGAACCTAAAAGATACTAATATTCCGGTTTTCTAAATTTTTAGCTTAATTGGTTAATTGTGAAAGAGTTTAGCCTAGCAATTCCTGCTTTGGGGATGATGTAACTTTCATATAGTAGATTTTCGAAATTAACTAAAAAATTCTATGTCAACAGGAGCCTTTATTGCGGCGGGACATGAAAGTAGTTTTGTGATATAGTTATCCGCGTCTGGATGCAAGCGAAAGTCAGCAATCTAAAATCTCATTAGACTATATGACATAAGCAGTTTGTGCCCTAATGCAAATAAATAAATAATAAAAATGTTTTTTCAATACTTTATTTATTTCCGTTTAAAGTATTAAAACTTTAGTAATAAACAGGTTTTTGCAAACAATTTAATAGTAGAAGTTGCTACAATGAGTTCAGTAGCTAATGAATGCACCCAAATTTCTTGTATCAGATGTAAATGCTATAAATTAGCATAAATCGTAAAAACTTGAAATTTGGTTTAAATTAAATAAATTAAGAAAGACATTAAAACGTTTTATAATTAAAACTTAAAACACAAATTTTATGGTGGCACAATTTTTAGGCCGTTGTCGGCAGGAGCATGGAAAGCCGTCTATTTAACGAAAACCCTAATCATGGAGATACTATATACCAATGGAACATCTACGGAAGAAAATTCAACTTTTCAAATTAATAACACACCTTCCCACCTCGATAGCAAAAGGTAAAAGCTCAAAGTCGTTTTCGCTAATAAATAGCACTAACACTTGGCTTTAGATCTCTACAATAATTTTCATAAAATGTTTGTCTTTCAATTAATGATTAATATTTTTTGTGCTGCTCCAATTCGCACAAAAAAGTTTTTCTAAAGCGCATCGTAACTTGCTTGCGATAATAAAAATATAATGTTTACATAAAAAACTGCCTAGTTATCTAAGAAATATTTCGGGTCAATTAATATACGATTTATCTAATTTGCTGAAACAGCTTTTGAATGTTTTCTTTCGTTATTGAGATGCATAGAACGGTTTGGTTTTCTAAGTTAAATTTTCTTTCATTTTTATTTCGTATCTTTCGTCTCGACCACTGATATGAACGAATGATATCTGCACGGCTGCATTGATGGTAGGTTACTGAACACTTGACAAGACATTTTAGCATATTAATTCCTGTGACTGAATAATAAAACTCGAGTCTTCTTAGGAAAACTATACCGCTAGGTGGGAAGAGAATTTATTCCTAAAACACTTTTAAAAGTCTACTTAGTCCAAAATATCATGAAATACAGGATGAGTCTCAAGTAATGGTTTTCTTTTTAAGAAAAAAGTGATAAAATTATTATGAAGAACCTAGAGTTTCAAAACTTTTAATATTACCTTAAAAACAAACACCAACTTTGTTTAATTTCTTTTTATTTACTCGTAGTTGTACCATGCGCTTCGGACTATGCTTAATGCGTTCCATTGTTTTACAAGTGGATATAAATTAAAGCTTTACTTCTAACTATAATAACTGACTGTCATGATCCGTAAAATGCAGATCTACCTGCATCCACTTTAAAAGGACTACAGAGGTTTAGTAATTAGATTTTAGAAGGTGTTCATCGCCGTTTAAAAAGTCTATCCAAAATATTTTAATGTAAATTACAACTCAAACTTAAATTGCAGCTCAATTTTTCTAAATTGTTTAGGACTCATACTATATTCTATACCATACCTTAGAATAGTAAATCCGGTAAAAGTCTATTCGGTTCTGTTACTGTTAGAACGTCTATAATAAATTATTCATCAATGAACTAAATAGTACTTACAAAGTAACTACATGTGTGCATAATTTTTTTACGACAGAAACATAATAAGACAAATTGACAGACTCTTATTATTGTACCTTGCCTATCTATGTTTAACGGAATGGAAAAACCTGGTAGACTTACGCCAAAACGTTATACATATTGAAGCGAAAACTTTGCTGCAAGTATGTGCGTTTTGTAGTTTTCCTTTCTCTAGAAAAATAAATTAATTTGTTTTCTAGTTTTAGAATAGAAAGAAAGACGAAGCTGCATAGTATCATTATAATGCATGACGCAAAACCCTCTTGCAAATTAACAAAAAGTGATTTTGTGGAATTTTCCTGTTTTAATTCTTGTTATTATACCATTAACGTGTGCTTCACGTATTTTTACACAATAAAAGTTCATATGAATAATATGCACTGTAGTAAATTTTTTATCTATAGAGTCTTGGTTATTTATGTGATATCTTTATGTTTCTAGTGATAATACTTAATTATTATTTGTTTATTTCCTTGTTTTCATATCTCAGCTAGATTAATAATAATCCAACTTAAAAAAAAATAGAAATAAATGTATATAATACAATACTTGCAAAAACAAATCCAATGCAAACAAAAACCAAAAGCTTTATTCTACTGATAGGAGATCAAATGCTGTCTAATTAATGGGTCCAGTATTTAAATTTGGAATGGTAATGAATGCAAATCTTATGCAACAAGTACGTAGTAGATGTTTAACGTAATATTTAGAAAAACGGCGCAAACCTGAATTTAAAAAAAATTAACGGGTGATTAAATAGTTTTATGTGAATTAGAAATTGACGTGAGCAATCTCGTAATGACCTTCAATTTGAATTATTTACGTCAAAGTTTTCGATAAAAAGTTAAAATTAATTCTATTATCTAACGATTATTTTTGATCCGCAGCAAATTTCAGTTTCTTGTAATTAACCCTATGTGGAAAACCTCAGTTAGGGAGAGCTGTACGATACTATATCTTCCTTTGCAGATAGTCATCCACTCAACTACAAA
Organism: Ignelater luminosus; assembly: GCA_011009095.1. NCBI lineage: Eukaryota > Metazoa > Arthropoda > Insecta > Coleoptera > Elateridae > Ignelater > Ignelater luminosus. The sequence continues at coordinate 6,922 of VTPC01004306.1, forward strand.
AACTAGAATGAGAAATAAGTAGTTTTCTAATATTAAATATAAAACACCGTTTCCAACATAAAGGGAGCATCATTTAGAGTTCCTTGTTTTCTAGATTTTTGGCATGACTTTTGCTTTATAAATATGCATAAACTATGACCTGTCATAGGCAAAAACGTAGCCCAGCGCAAAAGCTCACCATGCAAAGAAATCATCTAACAGTTCTTATACTACACTAGCAATATCTCTGCTCATTATCATCTTACAATTCCGCAGAAAACGACTAAATAGGGCTTTCCCATAATAGGTTATCTGTTGGTTAAATAATACAAAAGTAGTGGTATCATTAAGATTTATTTTTACTTGCAGCGACGAACAGATAGAGTAATCTTGGGCAATTCTCGTAATATTCCCAAAAGAAGGGCTACTTCCTCCAAGTTGGCAAGTTGTTTATACATTAACATCCACTTCACACCAATTGCCGACTTGAGGGTGTTTTCCCTTTTTCAGGACTATCGCAAAAGTTTCACGCAATTATTCTATCTGTTCGTTGCGTCGCGGCAAGTGTACCAATTACTATCCAGATTCCAGTTATATTGTAAGTATACAAGCCCTGGAATAACGTCTAGACTTCATTCGACTTATTAATTTCGTCAGAAGTTGCAAAATGGTGTGCTAAAAGAAACAAGCAAGATTATCAGATAGAAAGGGTTGGGGAATTATTTTTGTTCATAAAGAAGGTATTTCTGGTCGTGAGATAGCCGCCAAAGTATTATCAGTTTTCAATTATTGGAGTTATCAGAAAGTATACTCAAACGAAAAACATTGATGGCAATCTGCGTAATGAGTCACTAAGGAAGACCTTAATTCGAGATGATGCTGTCCTAAAAAGTACAAACCTGGTCAATAGAAGTATTAGTTCCATTGAATTAACTATGTTGTAGTACGAACCTGCCGGTACTACTGTTAGTACTTTTACTAATTGTCGACAGAAGAAGCCACTTGTTTCGAAGAAACAAAAACAGTATCATCTATAGAGGAATAAAGACCATAGACATGCTGCTACTTTCATGGTATGGAGTTGCATGTCTGCCAAAGGCGTTGGTCAACTACATATCGAATCGGGAATGATGAATGCCACAAATTACCAGCAGAATAAAATGTTGCTTAGTGAAAAAGACTTATTTGTAGAAGAAGATGTTATTTTCTAGGAACGAGATTCACTTTGCCACTGGGCAACACTAATAATCCCGAATAACCACCAATATAATATTAAGAGAATGAGCTGATCAGCACAATACCCTGATCTTGATTCCATAGAAAACTTACGGCAAAGAATAGCAAGTATCGTATTAAAAATAAATTCGCAACAGAAACGGAATTAATTGAATTTCTAGTTCAAGCCTTGTATTTCTGTATTTCAAAGAACGAGTTGAGAAAACTGATGAATTTTATACCAGAAAGATGACAGTTGGTCATCAGATACAAAAACTAACCAATCAAATACTTACAATACATAGTCTAGATTGAAGTACTATACAGGGTGTTCCAAATTCGAACCGCGAGAGATACGAATTTGTTTAAATTATTGCAGAGTTGCGCGTTTATGTGCCTAACAACATGTAGTTTAAAAATTTTTACAATTTTGAATATTTCCGAAAAACCCGAAATAATCATTTTTCGTCTTTAATTTCTTACGCCTTTGTTTTCAGATTTATTTAAAAACTAATAACACATGTTATTTAAAACTGTTTAATCATTTTTTAGATACGACGTTTCGTATTTCAGATATCATCATCAGGTAAATTTTTTTCAATAAGGACCTAATTTTTTTTACGTTTTTATCAAAAATTTTCAAATGTACAATCCCATATTATTTTTTAAAAAAATTGCGTTTTGTAGTAAAGAAAATGATGCTTTTTATCGTCCAATTTTTTACTAGTACGGTCCTGGATATTTTAGTCAGGATTCATATGCTAAACAAATTAACATAACTGTAAAACTCGGTTTGATAAACATACTCAGTTTATGTTTATTTAAACTTATTTTATTATTTTATTATTTTGTTTGCGTTAAAATGTATTTGAACCAACAAAAAGGAAAATTAACAATAACAACAATTAAAACTAGTCTGAAATACTAGGAAATCTAATAACAATAACAACTGTTAAACTTAAGATAAAAAAATAAATTTTTAATTTTTTCATAAATGCTCAATAAGACGACCATTTGCATCAGTGCATTGATTTATTTTTCTTCTTATGCTTATTACAGCTCTTTCAAGGCCCCTCCTGTCCAAAGAAGTAAATGCATTCAAAATGCACATTCTTAATTCTTCCACGGTATTAACTTAATTTTTATAAACTTTATCTTTCAATATTCCCTACAGATAAAAATTTAAGGACGACAAGTCAAGAAACCTTGCCGGCCAAGGTACCACACTTTTGTTTCATATCCACCTTCCTGGAAATTCGGTATTCAAGTACTCTGAAACTGCTCTGTTGTTATGTGGTGGTGCGCCGTTTTGTTGAAACCAGAGAAGAAGTAACCTCGCCAAAAGGGCATTCATTGGGTATTCTTGAGCTTCTTGAGCATAAGAAGAAAAATAAATGTAGTATTGAGCATTTATGAAAATATTAAAAATTTATTTATTTTTTATTATAAGTTTAATAGTTGTTATTGTTATTTCTCAGTATTTCAGTCTAGTGTTAGTTGTAATTGTGAATTTTCGTTTTTGTTTGTTCAAATACATTTTAACGCAAATAAAATAATAAAATACGTTTAAACAAACTTACACTGAGTATGTTTATCAAACCGAGTTTTATAGTTATATTAAAATGTCTTAGCATATGAATCCTGATTAAAATATCCAGAACCGTACTAGCAAAAAATTGAACGATAAAAAGCATCATTTTCTTTGCTACTAGACGCAATTATTTAAAAAAATAACATGGAATTGTACATTTGAATGCCAGTTTTTGATAAAAACGTAAAAGAATTCAGGTCCGTATTGCAAAATATTGATCTGATGATGATATCTGAAATACCAAACGTCGTATCTAAGAAATGATTATATAGTTTTAAAAAACATAAAAAAGTGTTCCAATAATGTGTTATTAGTTTTTAAATAAATTTGAAAACAAAGGCGTAAGAAATTAAGAACGAAAAATTATTATTTCGATTTTTTGGATATCTCCGGAAATATTCAGAATTTTTAAACTTTTTAAACAGCGTGCATTTTGTTAGGCACATAAATTGCGCAACTTTGCAATAATTTAAACAAATTCATATCTCTTATGATTTTTGAGATCCCCATACAACTATTCGAATTTGTAACATCCTATTGTGTAAATTTAAAATTTCTTTCCTTCTTTACATTGTCTGTAATAATAGTTTTGCAAATCAGAAAAGAATTTGAAAACAGTACATTTAGAATTCACTTCTCCTCGATTTTTAAAGTGATACAAGACTTTTACACATCACTATAATTAATTTCACGATTTTAGAAACATGTACATGTACAAGTCTAATTAATTACTAAAGTTCTTTCTTTATCACTCGTGGTTATTTAAGTTAAATAATGTTCACATTTTTAATCAGAAATTGAATTTTAGTGCCTTTAGAGCTTTTTTATATTTATCTCTAAAAATAAAGATTAAAGTTTTTTGCCTTCTCGAGTAACAAAAATAAAATTTCTGTTAATTATATTTATATATATTAAGATTAAGAAATCTAATGAAAACTTAGATAATTAAATAATCAAATAATACTAAACTATAAGGTTTAGACCCCTGATCTTTGTACATTGTACGTAGCAGCGAGTGAAGAACAAGAAAATTCTAGATATACAAAGTACAGCTTCACTCTCCTTTGTCAAAGCGTCTCATTACAAATAGTTAAATCAAAAGGGATCCGGGATCAACCTTAAATACTGATGATATTATCGTGCTTAACTGCTACGTAAACAACATGTTCAGAAAACCACATTAAAAATGCACTTAAAAGACAATTGATATTAACAACCATTATATAAATGCAGTTGTACAGAAGCAATACTAATTTTTTGTGTAATCGTTTACTGTCAGTAACTACAGTAAAAAATATGAGCTTAAGAACTAGCGATCATTTTGGCAAGTCATTTCATCAAGAAAATGTTATGATTTGTATTGTTATACTAGAAATGACCGTCTGACAAATGCGAGTTAAAAGTTATCGTAACGCGACCGTCCTCCTCTAAAGGTGTTCTCTAAGCAAAAGAAAACAATGCAGTCACGTTATACTTCCAAAGCTGATTTTTCTGCAAGTAATGAGTTCATAACCTTTTACTTACAACCACTGCCAGACGTTTTGGTGTGTTCGGAGGGGTATCAGACGATCTCAAACTTGCGTAATAGTAAAAGTCATTTACGTTATAGCACAAAAGTTGTTTTTGTTTACTCTGTAAATTAGAGTATCCTAAAACTTTAGCACGTCATTAATACATAACTATTTATGGGAAATTTTTGTCGTTATTAGTTTAACAGCAAATTAACAAACTCATTTCCAACAAAACATATCAACTAAGGTTAAACTTTCTTCTATATATTTCTATTTAATGACGAAAAACACTAAAACTGTTTATGAATATATAGATAGATAGATAAACAATATAGATACTCAATGTGTTGCAACTTAACATGTGAAAATTTCTTTGGATTGCTTATTATTAAATTTCACGTTTTAAATAACAAATCAAATCCCCTATAACATAAAAGAAGTCTTATATTAGAATTATCTGTAATGCGATACTATTCTCTTATTAATTCTTTACCTTGTACTATGTAATTGTATATGTTAATATTTGGTTAGAATGTATAAAAAACTTCTTTATATTTTATGATATATTTGCTTGCATATTTTCTAACCAAACATTAACATACAGCAATTAGTAATGGCAGACATAGTTGGACTGTTAAATTCAAATCTTCTAGTTTTCTTCTTCTTTTTAAGAAGCATACTTATCTTTGTTAAAACAGTGTCTAATAACTTGCCAACAAATTGACATTTACGACGTGTCATTTAAACCATAGTTATTTACATAACAAGTCAAAAAAGTGATATTTTTTACAGGACAAATAGGCCAAACCTGCGAGTACGTATACGTTTTTTATTAAGGAATTTTGTAGAGCGTTTAATTCTGTTTTCGAATATCAATTATTTTTATAGCATTACATAAGAATTTTTTTAATTTTTTTAATCATGCCTAACTTTGATGTATGAGCTTACTATTTTAGTATCCTACGGCTTGCAATTGGCGTTATGCTGTTGATCCCAATTTAATACACAAAATAAATAAAAGCCCTCTCGGAGTTTATCATCACCACTTAAAAATTAATAGTGGAAATCTACATAAAGGAAAAGCCATTGATACATAGTCGCTAAAAAACAAAACCATATGAATAGGGACCGAAATTCAGGTCGTCAGTGGAGAGACGGCTTTTAGGAAAACAATTCTTTTTAGAATAAAGTTTCAAAATAAATTAGCTTAAAATGAAATTTTACAGTAACAGGGTTGGCATGTTTTACAAAATGACCAATTAAGCCTGCAATGTAAAATACAATAATATTATGCATGAAGATTTTTCTAACACCTGAGGCCAAACCTGGTTTGACGTCATGATTGCCGGCCCAATCTCCAGCCCTCGCACACAAATAACGTCAAAGCTGTGTCATAATTTTTTAGAAACATTCATTTGTTACATCATTTCTTCATGAATCAGTTGTATGTCGGACTTTTGCCAGACCAGGATATTTTATGCGAATTGCATATAATAAAATAATAAAAGTTGGCATTGGTAATTTTCCATTTCTTTGTTAATAGTAGTGAATTTGTTGTTCCAAAGCGTTTTGTTTTGTATTTTAACTCAATTTAAAAAACTTGACTATTCTATTGATTAATATGCTTAAGGTAAAGAAGTTGTTTATTCACACTAAATACCTCATAGCTCAGAAAAAAAGTGAAGAAATAACCTGAGAAAAACACCAGAAAAATCCTCCTGGTTATATTAGAGCGCATTTGTCTGTTAAAATGCCACGATGAATTTCGCCCTTGAGACATGTTTTTTAGTAATAAATTATAAATCAAGTTGTTAATTCGATACAATTTAAATGCAGATTCAAATTAACCGTCATGAGAAAAAGATACAGATATGTATACATATTAGTATAAATACAGAGTGATTCAAAAGATGTAGATACAACTCTAGGGGCTCAGTAGTGATTTGGAGTAAAAAACCATAACACAGTCATATCCGATTCTCAAGGGTTACTGAAATAATGCGAAGAAATTGTTTATCTAGTATACTGAATCGTAAAAAATAACTAGTTAACAGAAGACAATAAAAAGCAAATAAAAATCACAATGATTGTTCAAAGTAGTTGCCGTTATGTTGTGTGCATGCTTCCCATCAACAAAGAAGTGATTTTATTAAATGTTCTTGACGTTTGATTGAGATAAAAAAGGCTATTTCTTTTAAACAATAGATAAAAGTCTAGTGGACTTAAGTCCGGTGAACGAGCTGGCCATGGAATTGAACCCTTGCGACCAAACCGTTGCTGAGGGTATTCGTTATTCAATTAAGCTGTTACTAGATCCATCTTGCTGAAACCATACGGTCTTTTGTAGGGCCAGAGGTACATCTTCTATAAACATAGAGAGAGTTTCTTGGAGAAACACACACACTGAACTTTGAGACAAACCTAGATGATTACCAATTCTACAGGTACTAGTAGTAGGGTCAGCAGTTATTGCATTTATGGTATCATCTTCAAGATCAACATTTCTATTTCGACCAACATGATGACGGTCGGTGAATTTTCCGAATTCATCTAGGTTATTGTGAATTCTTATAAAAACTCGATGATCCGAATATCTAGAAATCAAGAAAGTCCCAAGTCTTCTCAACAAAATGTTATTATTAAAAAAATTAATTATAAATTCTCGTACATGTTTCGGTAACTTTTAATTATTTTTGTAACCATCTTCAAGCGAGTATAAAATTGAAAAACTGTAATTAAAAGGAGACATATTTATCCTAAATTGTTAAGTTTTCACAATAGTTTCCTTACCTTGAACTATCTTTAAATTTTTAATTTATGGTTTTTTTTACTTTTCCATTGTTACAAGTTTTTATTTATCAAACAGTAATAAGAACAACATTGTTGAATATTAAAATCTTAAATTCTAAAAATTAGTTTTCAATAAATTCACTGACTGTCCTATAAGCCGACTGTAGATGTCAAATGTTAAATTGTTAGAATAACACATGTCACATAAATTTTATTTAACAAAGTCAACTATACCGGGTGTTCCAATGTAAATTTTTGTATATTCTGTAATAAGGGTTGGCACTCTAAAACATTTTCGTTTACACATTTATATTGTAGATTTTTATTGTAAGTGGATATTTTAAATTGTTCGTATGTGTTGTGGAAATTTGTGGTTTTATGCAGTACAGTTGCATCCGTAAAAGGCAAAAAATTGTGACCTCTTGTTAAAATGTGTTCTGCAAAAGCTGAAAAATTAGTTTTACTGTTGTTATTATTCTTTACAGCTTTATAGTGTTCTTTTACTCTAGTATTAATATCTCTTAGCGTTTTTTTTTTAATAATAAAATTTTGGGACTCATCTTCAATGAATGTTTACACAAAGAAATTCTTTCAAATAGTTAGAAACTACAAAATGTATATTTCATCCCAAAACCTGGTCAGATCAGACGTTAGAAGTTTTAGGCCAATAAGACCAGTTATTGGAAAGGTTTTAGATGAAATTATATCACCAAGCATAAGCATCTTAATAAATAAACAAAGAAGATTTAATAAAGGATAGTTTGCCTTCAAAGAGGGGAATACTACTGTTGATACAATTAATAAATTAATTAAGATGATAAAAGAATCGAAAGAAAACATTGAATATTATACCATATTGTCCTACAATTGTATTATACTACGCGTATTCGACAATACTTGGTAAAGTCGAATAATATGGGAACTAAAAGGAAGAGATTGTCCGGGTTATTTACTAAATTTAATAAAAAGTTAGTTTCAAGATAGAGCAGCAATAGTCGTTATACCTGATGCTACGATTTCAAAAAGAATTTAACAGGGCTACCCACAGGAGTCTTCCTCTGGTCCAACTTTCTGGAAATTATAGATTTTGGTGACGATACTGTTTTAGTAATTAAAGCACGGCGATTTAAAACTATTAAGTTAAAAGGGAATCAAGCATCACAAATACTAAACCATTGAGCAAAAGATGAAAAACTTAAATTTAATATGAAGAAAACTAAAAAACTGTTTTTTTAGCAAAATATCTACTCAACCAAAACCAATTTTTCCTATAACAAAAAAGTTTTAATCAACATGGGTCCGCAAATCAACCATTTTAGAGATATAGCAGTTTTTTGTCCTAACCGGTTAAATGCTGAAGTGTAGCTTAACTTTTTGCGAAATGATTTACCAGAATTGTTAGAAGAGGTACCTAATGCTGATAGAATTCAGTTAGGATTGTATATGTATCTAATCAATAAGCATTTTGAATTAGATTGGCTTGACTTTTATTGATTAACAAATGAGGCGTATAGCTATAAATGCAAAACTCTCTCTTCAACAAAATTTTGAAAAATGAGTTAAATAAGTCTTCGGATAGCAAATTTCCTAAGGAATCTTTTGGTGACGTTATTTTGGATCAAAGGTTAAACAGGATATTATTGTTCTAAAATGTTGCCGTGGTGAAATTCCGAAAAGACCTAATAAGGGGAAGAAGAGGAACAGTAATGTTTCTATTACATATCGAATTCAGTACAAGTGTGTAAAGACACATTTTTAAAAATTACAGAATTTAGTAGATTTAGACTAGAGCACGTCATGAAAAATCTTGCACAGCTGAAGCAGACCGCCTTGTAAAATTAAGTTACTTTCGAGAGTATGTTAATGTGAATTATAATTTAGGTTTTGGCTCACCTACAACAGATTACTGCTCAACCTGCTTAAGAGCAGAATAAATGATAAAAACTGCAAGAACAGAAAATGAGAAACAACGCATTATAGCCTAACAGAGAGTGCATAAACTAAAAGCGGCTGCTTTTTTCAAACTACTCCAAACAGAAACTAAAGACTTAGAAACCTTTTCGTGCGGCTGTCAAAAAGATTTGGCTCTACCTAAATTACCAGATCAAGCGTGTTACTTTAGTCAACAGATAAATTATTACAATTTTGCTATTAATGATAGTTCTAAAGGACGTCTAGATTCATCCCATGTTGTGGCTTATAATTGGCTAGAAACTGATGCAGCCAAAGATTCAAATGCAATAGCTTCGGCAGTACACCACTTTTTAAAGTACTTTACTTTTCAAGAATCAACTACTACTGTGCGTCTCTTTGCCGATGGCTGTGGAAGCCAAAACGAAAACAGTAGCGTGATTGTAATGCTTATATCATGGCTCCTAAAAGATGCCCCAAAGACAATTCCAAAGCTAGAATTAGTTTTTCCAATAGTTGGCCATTCATTTATGCTCCAGATCGAGTGTTTGGTTTGATTGAAAAAAGCATATAAAAAGGAATTCCACTATTGTAAAACCTTAGGAGCACTGATCAATGAACCTTTTTTGACTTTAGGACGGATGCGAAACAAGTTCTAAAGGTACCTGTTTCCTGGCATTTCCAATTCAATAATAGTAAACGATTTATTCTAAACCGAATCGGTAAAGAAAGCATTGCTGTACAGAGTAAACCAAACTATTTTTCCTAACATTGGAGTGGCAAAGGAGTGTGCAAGAAAGTTAAAAAACGTCTGCATTGTCTCCCAATCCTCTTCCATTTGGAAGGTAGCTTACAGGGAATAAAAGCAGCAATCTTGAACTTCTGTTTTACAAAAATGTATTATTTCCATCTAGTACAAATTCAACACCAGAACAAAGTGCTGGGACTTCTTCTGAAGAACAGCGCCACAATCCCCAGTATCAAGACTTCAAAGGAAATTACACTGTTTCACTTTGTGTGGTTTGATTATTAAAACATTCTCAATGTTTTGAAAAAATGCGCTTTGAGGTTTAAAGATTCGAATAGATTTAGTTTTCTGTTAATGTTGTATGTTGTAATACTTACTTTATGATTCTCTATCTGACAATAAATTACTGTATTATAAAAAAATTCAGCAAGTTATTAATATTGCTTTTGCCTAATTTAGGCAAACATTCAACTGCAAAAGTATCTCTTTAAAACAGCTAAATACAAGACTCACTCTTTACAATTTTAAATCCTTAATTTCTACCTCATCGATAACCAGTGACGTGTGCAATACATAAAAATGATTTCTAACTGAGTGCTCCTACCTACTGTGAAGACTTTTCACTCTAAAATGAAAGGAATCTAATACAGGACGCTTTTGCAGATATCTCACAACTATCAAATCAGTCGAGAGTGAGTTTTGCTTTAATACGCCTCAAATAAAGAAAGACAAAATAAAAAGCAAAATATGGAAATTGTGGTAGGCTTTTGAAAATTTCCATACAGGTAGAAAATTGCAAAGGAAACATTTTTTATTCATGACGTTTTTCAAAATTAGGTCAAATAAGTTCATTTTCCAGACATTTCTTTTAAAAGTGTCAGATTTGACAGGTAATGGAACCACATGATTACTTCTCATTAGGTCATTTTTGGTTCTGGAGCAAGCAAAACCTGATGCCGGAAAGAAATTTCTCATAAGTCAATCAATAAAAATTTTTCCCATATGGTGCAAACTTTTTGGCGAGCACTGTATATTGACAACTAGAAAAATGCCACAAATGACAGACTTTTAACCTAGAAATATTTATTTAGTAACTTTCACTGAAACTTCAAAGTACACTGTTACAAAAATCTCATGTCAAGGCCTACTCTGAATTCTATAATATAAGGATGTACTATAGTTATAAGAGAAGATTTAACTTTTATTAAAAATAACCAAGCTCCAATTAACAATATTTAATCACAGATAGCAGGTCAGCAATAATATCATTAGCAAATGTAAATAATCCAATATTTTTATAAAAAGGCATTTGGAACAACGAACTCGATTATATTATTATTTTAGGCAATAATAGGGTTGATGAATTAGCAGAATCAACAGCTTTAAGTGAACAGGACATCTTTTACAAAATTACTCCAAAATCATATATAAAAGAGAAATTAACAAACCTGACAGATAAAGAATGGAATCAATGATGGCAAACAGCTACTGCTGGTGGATTTACAGCCCATTTTTTCCAACTATCGAGATAAAGATGAAAAGTGGCCAATTTGCAAAAAAAAGTAGTTCACTTACTAACAAAATATGGTGCTTTTAAAACTTATTTTTATAGAATAAAGTTCCCAAAAATGAACAATATTGTGACTATGATGAAATAGATAATGGAGAGCACATCATCTATGATTGCCCTTTGGAGATCAAAATAGAATAAAGAGAGATTTAGAATTAACCAAATTAGGATATTAATTGGAGAGGTAATGAGAAGTATGTACTTCCTTATGGTTCTTTCGTTTAGATTTTATTATCAAATTCGGTTTCGGCGGCTAAGCCATTCTTAGTTGAAAATTGTCAGGATGTTATAATCGCATATCGTGCTATTTGTAATAGCGATGGAACAACTTAGGGAGGTAATGTCTCATTTTGTAATGTTTAAGTTGGACTTGCGCACTGTTTAAAAAAAAACAAAAAAAACATGTCCGCTTCGGTTGCTATTTTTGTTGAATTGACGATGTGTGAAAATAAAGTTAATTAAATGTTTAAGTGTATTTATTTTATTTATTTACACGACAATTAAATAAAACATTGCTTCTTCACCGAGTGATTATTTAAATGGTTAAGAAGATATTGGCAGTTATGCTTCCTTGTTTGTGTGCTGTAATGGACGTCGATGATGATTCCAATTAATGTATAATTGCAAACAAATCCATATTAGTTGCTGAGGGTCTTCGAAGCTTGAAGAATAGGGAAAATAAAGTTGAGGGCTATCCATCGTTGCGTATTTGGTAACTGAAAAATCCTTCCTTAATTTCCTATTTTCACATTTTTAATTTAAAGCAGTAATATTAAATAGGTCTGAAACAACAGAGCTTACAGAGTTAACCCGTAAACGAACGGGGAGTAAAACATAAATTAACTAATTTTGTTAAACATGTACCAATTTATAATACGTTTAAAATTAATCCGTTTCTCCATGATGAAGTAATCATCGAGCTTCAAAATAGACTCGATAAATTAGAAATAATTTATAATGAGTTTGAATGAATTCAATTAGAAATTGAATCCTTGTCCCCATATGATGTTTTAGAGGGTCATTATGAGGAACGTGATGAGTTCACTGATAAATACAATATGTTTTGTCGGAAGTATCATTCCCCCCAACTTATTTTAACCCAAACAACAAAATTAACTAGGTATATTTTAAAGGTCTTTTTTTCACCCGAGTTGACCGTCTCACTGGCTCTTGGGTTGATTCCAAGTTCGTCAGGGGTAAGGGAGGTAGTTGACCATCCGACGTAGTAGTCTCCATATTTCTCTGAGGTGGTGGTTCACTCTAAACATCTGAAATTGTTTTATCTTCAGGTTGAACTGCTGAACCTTGAGAACTTGAAGGATTAATATTAACAGCAGGGTTTGAATTAGTACCCATTTGTGGTAATTCAGAAGTCGATTTAGGTTTCAAATAATCGACATGAACAAATCTTGTAAATCCATTAACTCTGACTAAACAGGTCGAGAGACTCTTAATTTTAGTTACCACACGTGGAAACCATTTCACTTCCTCTCCTCTTACACTTCGCACCCAAACCTTTTCGCCTTCGTCATAGGTTTTG
>VTPC01004308.1:0-18229 GCA_011009095.1 Ignelater luminosus
GGAACCTCAAGACCTTGTTAAATAAATAAAATCACTTTTGGGGCTTTTTTCTGTGATAACCAAACAACTCTTTTACTACATAGAAGGAACTTGTCTTTGTTGCTTCCGCGTGAAAAATCTTAGGACCTCGGCTGGAAATTGAACACGCAATCATTGGGTTGATAGTCAATGTCATATGAAGACCGTAGTCTTTTACGAATGGAAAGTAAACTGATCAATACACATAAGAACTGAACCAAAGCCTAGACGTTCCTTTTGGAAGAGCAGCGAGCCAGAAGATAACGATCAGCGAGTCTCATTTGCCAAAAGCCTTCTTTAGTTTTAGTCTCAAAGCATGCCGGGATTTCTCGAGAATGAGTTAAACGTAACATACACGAGGGCTGACTCTAGGCAGACCCTGTTGGATAATTTAGTCTTGCAAAAATCATCAGTGCCAGTCTATCAAAGTTTAGCCCAACCTAAGCCATATTCTGCTGTCAAACAAGGGTTGTGCAGGTAAATGGGTCAGTCTTTGCCCTCCAGCTGGCAGATACAACACATGGTTGGGCTTGCCCTCTAACAGAACATCTGGAAAGCCTCACGTTTGGGCTTTGCCTTCAATTGAGCCATCTGCAATGAACCACAACTGTGCTTTCCAAGGGACCACCTGAAATAGCCCAGATTTGATTTTTATTGCAATGGTTATCTATTGACCCACGATCAGAACATCTGAGATTGCTCTCAGTGTCACTCGATTTAAAGTTGCCTTACTGTTCTCTGGATTTTTGGTTTTATTTATGGTATTTAAATGTGCTAAACGTAAGGTGAACAATACAAGAGAATGCATTTTGTGTTTGTCAAAATAAGCCTGGTTGGTGAGAGGTTGAAGTTTTAAGTTCTTCAATTGAGCTTTAACGTAAAGGTAAAATTTGCAAACTGCCGCAAATTCATTTCTGATGTTTTTCTCGTGTTTGGACGCAACCTGTCCAATTTGAATTAATAGTCTCATATACCAAAATGTATCTGTGGTTTTTAATAGGTGTAAGGCTAGTCTCTCTTTAATATTCCCTTTACCATATGTAGTGGTTCAGAAGATGTCAGATAATAACTGATAATTTGCTTTCTGCCTAGTCAAGTAATGCTACGTTAGGAATTGCGTAACTACAAACACGCATGTCTGGTTTTTAACGTCCAATAATGCTTTGAACGAATAAAGTAAATTATACACGGTGTCTCCTAGAGAAAGAATTAGTGAATCTAAATGTGTTTTGAAGACCCTTTGGGCTTAACTTATAATACTAATGACATTTGTTATTGGCGAATTCGTGTAGTAAAAAGCTACTTCCATCTAATCAGAATTTTTTTATACAAAAACAAATGTTCCGTCTTTCATGACAAACACTGTACGTAATAATAATACAATGACTAAATAACTGAAAAGAAATTTATTAATGCTGTGTGTATAAATCTATCACATAGTAGAATTCTACAAAATAAACTTAAAAAGGAATTTAGATAAACTACTAAGCCCATTTACATCGTTTTTATTGCAATTTCTGTACGTTAACGTTCAAAAAAGGAATTCTTCTGAAACATTTTCCTAACGTGACTTGAACTTGTGGCACGTAAAGTTGTAACAATGGTTTAACGACATCCCCATAAAATTTATTAGATTTTGAAGTAAAGAATCGAAGTTAGCATGCCATGTGTAACAGATCCGCGTTATCATATCAGCACTTAGTTAGGCGTTAATTTAGTACACACATAAGGGTAATTTTAATGTCAATTGATTTATGACCCCGTAATAAACCCCGTTTTTATTACTTGTCCGTCAATTAAACTTATTTGATGATTACATATGATTAAACTGATTTCAATCGAGCACGCTTTTTTATTAAAAGACACTAAAGCAATAAAAGTGGAAATTATGCGCTATAATTTTATTTATTGTTAGTTACACATTGGTATTGTTATGCTTAAGTATTTAAGTTTCATTTATGCTTTTTGCTGATGGTCAATTCAGATTGCTTGCATGTTATAGGTGTATCGGTTTTATCGATAACAAGAACCGAAACTAAATACTTTCCGGGTACCAAAACTGGCAATTTGACATCAGATGATCCCAAATTCTGTATTGTAAAACCTTTTACGGAATAACTTCCCTACAATTAAAAATTGTAATAAAAATAAATTAGATTTGATTTCAATAAAAATATTCTTACAGCTTTTATCGGGCAATCTTGAGGAACTCCTGCGAATTTACTGAGTTTCTCCCAAAGACCTGGTAAGTATTTATGGACGTGTTCACAAACACTACCGGATAGAAAAAATTGAAGTGGCTGCCATTTCTCATCTATCCATTTTTTAATCGTAGCTTTATACTAGATATCAGCATTAAGTTAATAAAAGTTATAAAAAATCTTTAAAAACTTACTTTTATAGTGTTATCAACATCAAATGGAATAGCAACTTGAGCATTGAGAACTTTCGATTCTCCCTCCCCTGAAATTTCCGTTTCACACGTAAAACCTTCTGGTAGTGGTACTTTTTGATCCTCACAATCGGCGAGGGTAGATATATCAATTATAGGGCTTTCATCGTCCTGAAATCAATAATGTTATTCCTGTAGTATTATTTCTATACATTTTTAATGGATTTTCTAACCTCAAAACTTAAATGAAAACAGACTAATAGAATGAATAATGGAATCTTCACCATTATTTGCTTATGCATGAACTAACAGTAAACGTGAAAGCAAAATTATTATTGATTTTATATAGTTGGATTCTTGTTTTATATGTTTGTATTTTTTCCATTACATTGAAAATATTGTGTTGTTTGATTTAACATAAAAGAACACATTTCATTGACTATTTACGTAACGGAATAAAAAAAGAAATTAATTAAAACGACCTTAATCAAACACGCCAGTGTAACAAAAGATAGAAAAAAAGCAATGTGCAAACAATTAAAATAAAAGATTTTTTGTGTATTGAAAAATTAATAAATAAATGAAATAAATAACAATAGATGGTGTAGATTTTATTTTAATGGAAATGTTAAAGAGTTATAACCTCAAAATATTCGATTACCAGGACTTCAGGCACTCTAAATTTAAAAAATATAAAAACATGTGATTGTGATTTTATTTTTCAGTTAAACAATTTATTCTTTTTATCAATATATCTATGTTAGTTATTTGAAACTGCTCAATGCTAAAGCTTGTATTTTACTATTTTGGCACATACTTATTCTGCATTTGGCTTCAAGTTTACAATAACATCTATTTAATGTATACTGTAATTAGTTCCGACTGTAGGTGGGAAGACCCTGGTAGAATTACACACTCAATTTAGGTCACTACAGTTAGTTCAGTAAAAGATGGAAGCCAAACTTGGACTACTCCAGACGGTCTAATATAGAGCAAGCCCGATTTTAGATCTCTGTACTTGGCCTGGCAAAAGCCAAAGGCTACCGCTGGTGACGTGGTGGGTAATAACCAATTTTGGATCACCCTAGGGAATCTAGAAAAAAGCAAAGTTGAATTTTGACATGACGTAGGTGGCCTGCTGCAGGGTAAAGCTCAATTTCGGACCGCTACCTGCACCTGCACAAAGATCAAATTTGAGCTATGGTAGGAGACCTCGTAAAGAGCAACGCCTAATATCGGGCTTCTACTGGTTACTAAAAGTTAAATTTGGGCACCGCAGGTGACCTGATGTAGGGCAAAGCTTAATTGTAGGCTACCGCAGGTGGCCAGGCGAAAAGCAAAGCCTGATTCTTGCTTGATGCAAGGTGAAACACTGTGGAGGCTCACCACAGGTGCTACGGTGAAAAGCAGCTCTCGAAAATATAAAAGTTTTATGTTCTAATTGATCTGTTCCCGCAAAGATGACTATCATGACATCATTGATTCTTTTACGCTGTCTAGGCAAAAAAATTAAAAAGCTGCTTTTGGTAAAGGAAGTAGTGTTGCGTGCATTTGTTAATATAGAGGATGCGTTTAGTAATACCTAAAAGGAATCCAACAAAAACTGATTATTATTCAGACTTTGACTGAAGATGATTTAGTTACTGTTTCTACAATTAAGGGATGTCCATAAGATGGAATTATGTCGCCCTTGCTGTGGTCTGGTGATTGATGAACTCCGAATCAGACTAAATCAGTCTGGCTTTTGGGCTCAAAGATCCGCGGACTTTATAATTCCCATTAGATGAGCAAACTTGACACGGTCAAACATGAAAAGAGCTCTTTCTCTGATAAGAAATTGGTGCCTGAAAGAAGGAATTAGTGTCACTTTCAAAACAACTACTGCAACGTATGTGCCAAAAGTTCTGGTACAGTTTTCAGTGCTTTGATTATAATCTTTAAGTGGAAAACTTTGAAGTTGGATTTGGAAATAAAACTATTACTTCAGTATCAAGTCAGAAAGCTTTTAATAACAGTTCTACTTTTCAGATAAATTGTACCATCTGTCTTATAAAAGAGAATTCGCAAAAATATCTACAATTTAGCTGGGTGTGATATTGTTGAATATTTGAGTACTACATCTCACACTGGGAAACTTTTCGACAAGTGTTAGTGTGGTGAGCAATTTTAAAGATTGGAATTTCTCAGACGTACGCTGCTTTTGAGACACCTTGCACGAATATACAAACCATTTCGAAAAATCAAAACTGGCGGATAGTTCTTGATTCTGGTATCTCCACTATAGACTTTTTTAGGATTGTTTCTGATTTTATACAGACCGACAATATTTTCAGAAACTTTTGATCAAATTTACATTGTTTGAGAATTTAATATAATTAGATTGGCGGCTGTAAGATGATGGAAAACTTCTTGAAAATTATCCTGATCCTCTTGAGAATTTTTTCCTAGGATAATAATATCATCAAGATATGCGAAAACAATATTCATTCTGGAAATGCTAATGCATTGTGCCTATCTCAGATAGTCCGTGATAGCTCTTATTTGTGAAACTGTATAGGCATTTTTACTATGCGAAAGTTAACGCGTATTTTACATCTTTATTGGAAACAAGAATGCAACGGTTGGTAAACTCCATGGACTTTCTGAAGGCTCAATCATAATCTCTTCTAGCCTTTCGTTCATTTCTTAATTAACAACAGTTTGTGTTTGCAGGTTTTGCGAACAATAGCGTTGTTTTATTGGAGGAAGATCTATCAGACAGATGTGGTGTTTCATAAAAGGTGTTGTTTTAATTCTTCTTGTTAGAGTTACTAAATTTGATCTTCTGTTTAACATAGTCTTACGCCTTTATTTACTTGATGGGACTTAATCTCCATCGATGAATAACATAAAGTTACGGTGGAATTTTCAACACCTACCTGCCGCTCCGGCATTCCATGTGTGTGCATTCAGCACTTTTCGCTATTCTCTCTAAAATGTAGACTAATGTTTATATTTTATAAAAGTAATTTATTAACTAATTATTACAGGAATAGAAATACGACCATCAGTGGTAAACAATGGGGTGGACAGTTGCACAGTTGCTATCTAGTTTTACAACTATCTGGGGCAATTGCAATCTTGGGATGGAATTCCAAGATGCCGACAACAAGAGCAAAAGATTTTTGGAGGGTTTAGACAGACACTGCAAAAATGTCCTGTCTCAGCACAACGGTAGCAGGACTGATGTATCAGGATTTTAGTTTAGTGTAGCATTTCGGTTTCAAAGGCTATTATTCGATTTTGTTAATTATTAGACAAACTTTAATTAGCGCTATCTGACGGTCTGATGTAACAGACGGGGCTGGTATTGAATAGTCAGGTATCTGCCAACGTAATTGGCAATTAAAAAATGTCTGGTCCTTCCTTAAATCTTCAAACTCTTTAATTAGTTCAACAAATCATCAACAGTTTGGAAACCTCTTCTAGAGATGAGCTAACGATACTCTGATTAGAGACTTTATTGGAGCCTATCCAAGCTTGTAATAAAGATACAGGTTTGCCAATACTATAGCAAAGCATTGTTTCTTAAGAGAATCCAGATTCTTAATAATAATTCGCCTGCTGATATACCATATAACAATCTGAATTCCTCCAGTTTTTCCAGAAGCATTAACAGACCTATTTCCTATCGAAATGTGTATAACGAACAAAGCCAAACTAGTGGTTATTGGCAGTGTTGCATATACTGAAACAGGAAGTTGGGCATAAAGTGTTAAATAGTGAAAGTTACACACCTAAATGTTTAGCTAGAGTTGGCATTATGTCATCATATCAGAAGAACACAAAACTGAGTTAATGTACACAACATAGTCTTTATGCCTAAAAACAATAAATACTGCTTTACTAAGCAAAAAGAATCTAACTTGAAAAATAACGAAAAAACTGAGTTTAGTGTACCTCTGAATTCTTTGCACTAAGATGTATTTGTATGTCAAGTAAAGAAAGATTCATTTTTAAAATTCCCTACCTATACAAGGGCCTTTTTGCTTAGCAGGACAGTATAGGTACTACGCTCGATTGAAGATTTTCAGGCAATTTTGTTCAGGAAAGTTTATGATAGTTCCTAGAAATGGATTGTCACCGTCCAAGAACTAATGGAGATAGTGAGTATTAGCAATACAGAACTTGTTCTTTGTAATTTATCATTTGTAAGTCTCATGGGAATTGGTGAGTAATCATCTGAAAAATCTTTAATTTTGGCTTACTTTCCCATGAATAGTATTAACTAGGAAAATTAATCAAAAACCTGTGATTACCAAATTAAACACCGCCCGTTAAAAAGGTGCAGCTACAGGAAAAATGCAAAGCAAAAAATTCTGAAACGAGCAATTTTAATTTTGAAAAGAATGTCAGAAAGACTCATAGCTACAGTCAGTAAAATCAGAAAAAAAAGTAAAAGAAAATGTCTATTTGATTTATGTGCCTTCTGAACTTTTATTGTTTAAGTTAAACTTTTGTTTTTTTCTTTGCATATTCCGCAATTTGTTTGTCTGCAACACAAACTAATTAATGTGTTTCCGATTACATAACAATTTCAATTTTGTTAGCTTTTTAGGAGTTAAAATATTTCAACGTTAACAAAATATAAATTGTGATACTGTTAGGTTTCTAGCTTGAAATTTTGATTAAAATTGTTAAAAGGTCCTAAGAGACACAACAGCAACAATTCTCATTGTTTAAATGAGTTTTTGAGGTAACAAAACAAAATTTTCAAGCGAAAACTCTTCGTGTGCTAAGGTTGTTTTATAATTCGGAGAGTGAATGGTAGTTTTGTAAAGTACAAAGTCTACTACATTACACACCTCGTATTTCAAGTTTCTAAACAAGAGGAAATGATGGTTAGGAAGTTTTACCTTTCATTTTTATTTTTAATCTTTCTTTTGCTTGTTGTAGGTTGTGTATCAAGTTTGTTTTAACATTTTTTGTGTTGTAAATAAAGTGTGAAAACAAATAATTTTCATTAAGGGTGACTAAAAGAAATTAGAAGAATTACTTGGTATAATGAAATAAACGAGTTGAAGTAATTTGACGTAGCCTGCGCCGATCCAGTAGACACTTCCACTTCAAATCTAAATCTAACCTCACTAACTTCAAGATATTTTACCTATCGTATTTCCAGAAGGATTTATTAAGTCAACAAAAAATATATAGCAAGAGAAAACAAAAGGTGGTTGTTATACCGATACGGCTTTGTGCCAAATTGAAAAATCTCTAAATTTCAAATCGTTAGATATTCAAGATAAATATAAAATGAACCCTTCCTAATATCTTAAAACGGGTTTCATTCGATTGGCTTTTGTTCCTCGCTTTTTAAGATGAGCGTCTACTCTTGCCTCTCTGGAAAGCAAAATCTTATCAACATAGGACCTTTTTGTTAGAAGGTAGAATATAGGCTTTTAATACAAAATGTTGATTCTG
The DNA here is from genome assembly GCA_011009095.1 of Ignelater luminosus. Lineage (NCBI taxonomy): Eukaryota > Metazoa > Arthropoda > Insecta > Coleoptera > Elateridae > Ignelater > Ignelater luminosus. The sequence goes on from VTPC01004308.1 coordinate 7,871, forward strand.
CCGATCTTTATTTGTTTTTAAATGAATATTTAGAAATAATCGACTTGTTTGATGCTGCGGTTGATCAATGCGAGATTTTCGCCGTTATGACAAGAGGTCGTTTAGGCTTTCTTTGAGCCTCTTTAACTGGGGTGATGGTAGTGGGACTTTTAGCAGTGACAATGGAAGTAAAATTGCTGAATCCTGGCGCCTACGTCGCTCTAGATAAATTTCAGAATTCTTAGTCCAAAGTCGGGAAGGCCAAGCCACTTATTATCCCATCTGGAACACTAGAAAGGTACAGCAGTACACATAATTAAATGAGCTTTACTTGCCATTTGTGATATTTGAGAAGTGGCTGTCAGAGAAGAGAGAGTTACGTAATATAAACAAAATTTATACCATTTGTGTTTTCCTTGATATTCAAATTGACGTGTTTCAGGGTTTTTCAGTTTTCATTAAAATTAAAATCTTGGCGGACATTAGTACACAAAGCTTCATAGGTTTTGCGTAATATGTGCAGCTTACGAGGTCTTTGTTCTTTGACCGACTGCAAAATTGTATCCTATTAGAAGAAAAGGACTGAATAGAACCATAGATTGAAGACGACGTAGCCTCAGAACCAATGCTTCACTATAATAGCTCTATGACAATGTACTTTATTGTCAAGAATTTTGGCATACTCTTGAAAAGCCGCTCTTCGCAGATTTCTTCAACAATATGTCAGTAAACAATGATTTCACTAAAAGTCTGTTTTGTTTACAGATAATTCTGCGTAAAGCGTATTTTTAAGTATCCCGACAAGCTCTAAGATGCAGCAAAGATATGTTTGTCTTGTCTATATTTTTTACCTCTGCATTGACTGTTTTAACTAGCTCTCCTGGTTTTTCTTAGCTGGCATAGTAATTTTCACAAAATTAATTTCTAAAATCTCATTCTTGACTCAAGAGGAGTCTTTAAGCTACTAAAGCAGTCCGTCTTCAAACAGCAGAATGAATACAGTGACTTTCCCTTTTTTCACTGTTTTGAGCTAAGTCTTGGTGTAGATAGATATGAAAGCACCAGTTTGCAATCAGAATTGAAGCGTTTTGCTAAAGTATCCAAAAAATACTTTTAGAAATGTATTGTAATTGCATTCTTTTGATCCTACAAGATGCACCAGATCAAAACTTAAACAACCACTTTTAACTATTTGGAAAAGTAACAGAAAACTAAAGAGATTTTAAACAATTTATATAATAGTTGAACAAGGAAATTGGGCAAATTTAAAAACCTAAGATAACGAATTTGAGTTGAACACTACGAAAATAAAAATCATTTTTAAAATCTTAGATGAGACTTTTTACTTTCTTGTGTGATATTGTTTTTGTTTTCCAGCAAACTGAGGTAGTTTTTACTTGGTAGTTATAATACAATTAAAATATTTTACCGATCTGATCTTTTAAAGTTGATAAAGAACATTTGTTTGTACGTGTCTCACATTTATTAGTTCCATCACCTGTACATTTATACAGAACTATAATTACATGTGTTAATTCATTCTAACTAATTTTTTATTTTTTAATTTAATTCCGCTGTTAAGACAAAACACACAACTTTTCCATTCTTCTCTACAGTAATTTTTCCTCGAAACTTTCCTTTTTTCATCATCGGTAAATTAACTTCACCATAATCAAGTACAACCTTTTCAACAGTATAAGTACCCTGCAGAACAAGAAATTACAACTTGAAGTTTTAATTATTCTATCAACTCGTACTTTTGGAATTGGACACTCCGATGTTATTGGTGGCTTAAGTGATTCCCTTATTTGTTTCCACAATTTACCAGCAAATTTCTGTGCGTAGAAACAAACTTTTCCTTTAAAGGTTTGCGCCTTTTTCTCCCAATCATTATCTTTCCACCAACGCATTTCCCAAGTAAACTAAAATATATTTTGTCAATAATAATAAAAGAATAATATAATAAAATTGTATACCTCCACATTTGGATCAACTACAAATGGTATAGTAATATTACCAAACCAGGCTTTTTCACCTTTGTCTCCAATTTTCCTATATTCTAGAAAATGTAGCCTTTCTCCATTTTCGCATGCAGTTATTGAGATGGGATTATATTTTGCAGCGTCCTGAAATTCGCTTGGTCTGTATTAAATATACTTTGGAGGAAATTTTAGGTTTTCTTACTATTTTAGAGTAGAACACATACAGGACCAAAATTGTATAAAAATACCTCATAGTGATTACTATTACTAAAGTAGGGAAAAATTAAAGAATTTCATTGGAAACTTTTCGTTATATAGAGTTGTGTAGACATAAACCTTGAATGAAAAACTACAAATGTTAGCATTTTCATGTCATAACTACTTATTATCTTGTTATGACCATGTATTTTCAACATATCTATACTGTATATTGTGTGAAACCATCAGCGTTACGTAGACATGAAAAAACATTTTTTGATATTCATGTCTAATTAAAAATATACACGTAAAGTTTTCTGCTTTTGTAAATTTTTTTAGGGAGTTTTTTAATCTCTTATTACTATCTACTAAATTGTTTTGTTCACTAATTAGTAATTATTTTTATTTCTTCTAGTTGTTTATTTTTTTATTTCCTGTTTGTCTTTGTTAGAACTTAATAATGATTCTAAAGTTTAAAAAAATATCTAGAATTGGTAGGTTTGTTTATTACTTAACGAAAACATTAAATCGATTAAGGTCCGGTATCATAAACAAAATTACTAGACACATAGTATTTAGCTTAGACTTCCGTTAATTTTATAAGTAGTATGACAAATTCATTTACTGTCAAAAATAAATAAAAAGACAGACGAAATTAATATTTACACTACTAATAGTTTTATAATTTGACTCATTTGTTTTCATAGATTTCGTACAATTTATTTTTATAATTTATTAACATGGAGTTCCACAAACAATTTATTTTATTTATTCATAAATAGTTCAGTTTACTAGCCTTGCAATAGAGACTCGTATTTCTTTAATTTGTTTTCTGCCGTGTCTCAAATATCACTGACCAGTTTCTGGTCTGTGCGATCCCGTTACAGTTTAAATTTATCTCTTCTTTTGAAATTCAGATTTTTTTGCCATGTTTTTCTGTTGATTTTGGGATAAACGATTGAAATAGTCTTAATCAAGAAAGGTCGTTTCCGACATATTTTAGCTCTGCTATAGTAGATGTAACGGCCAGCTTCATCATCGTGGTACCTCAAGAAACTGGTCTTCTCTCGGCGCTACGTGCACCAGAGTGAGCAGTTTCTATGATTCCTCATTGTTCTAAGTTGGCTAGTATCCTTTTTAAAACAAAATAATTCTTCATGGATATCTTTTTATTTATTTTAAGAGTTTTTTATTTATTTATGCGTTGTTATTCTTTTTCTATTTGTTGTTATTATTTCTCTTTCTTCCTTATTGATCCTTTATTTATCTATTTGTAGGATTTCTTTTGGGTTTCTTTTATTTAAAATAAGTAAGTGGTGCTGCTGGTAAAGCTGGGTGCTGCTGCTAGCTGAGCGAGAACTTTGAAAATATGCTCTAAATTGTATATAGAGACCAGACCAACGCAGTTTCTTGATTTCCATTTTCCATCCAGCTCACTAGCTCATTCATTATTATTTTGCAAGGTTTTTTATTTTGGTAAGCAAACTGGTTGTAAAATATAAGTTCGGTCTTGTATACGCCTACTTTGTCACTACCAACTGCTTTATTCAGTACAAATTGCTAACAGCTCAAATTGTTTTTGTTAAGTTCAGGGTTTCCAAAAGTTCATCCTTTCGATCTTCTTATTCATTTTTTACTACTACAACATGCCCACCCCAGAGAAACCAGATGCCAGCCTTTCTCAGTTTAGGAACTACACCGCCCTGGGGGTAAAATTTCAAAATTCCTTCAAGACTGAGAAATCTGACGTTCAAACTCGGAAAACTGGAGTTTTGAACTTGTAAAATCACACCAAAACAGAAAACCAACATTCTATTCCATTACTACAGCTATATTGCAATAGACAAATCTGACCCCGAAGACGTTCGCCTGAAAGTATAGGGCCAGTTTTCGCCATCGATCAAATACTACTTTGCAATCGCTGTCAAATTCACACCAAAATGCAGCACTGCCTGAATTTCGTTCAGCACAGCGGTTTTCTCTTCAGATTTTCCGACGTCATTCCAGGTTGATTTCGATTTGTAATTTTCTTTAGATATGCGATCGTCAGACTACGACAGAAGGAATCATTTGCAGGAGGATCTTCCTCTTCTACTCTTTGAAGGAAGTGTATGACCAAGCGGGACATTCTTGAGATCCTCAGAACCTTACCTCGTAAACAAATAACCCATCTCATAGGGCCTCACTCGCTCACATTCTGCTCGATCATCGAGTGACATACACCTATTAGTGGTTCTCACGCTACGGCCGCATTCGAAACGGGGATTATTCCTCAGGCTGACTGTTTTTGCTAAAGTCTTAGCATGCTTTTTCTTAGTGGTAAAAGTAAGTGCTAAAACAGTACACTTTCTTGAACTCTCCAAACACAACACAGCACAGCATCAAACAACTAGCAAACATCTTTGCTTTGCACTCGTAAAATCTCGGATGCTTCAACGGCTACGATAACACGGCACTACAGCACAGCCATCGGATTACATAAAAGTTCGCTTTCTCCACACTACCCAAATCAGAGCCAACCTACAAAGAATTTGTACGTCGCACCTCTAAAAAATAAACTTACGTTATCGTTAAACGACCTCCAGCCTTTTTAGAAAACCAAAGTGAGAAATTTTGCTTGCTTGTTTTGTTAATTATCTGATTTTCTTTGGCCATTATTAGTTCTTTTTGGTTACCCTCCCATGGAAGTACCACATATACCTAGTACTGCTTATTTTATAAAGCTTTCAGCTTCCAGTGTTTTTGATCCACTAGAAGAGTTTTCTAACTTGTCTTTGGAGCGAGGAAAGTTTATTATTTCAGCAAGGAACTCCACCAGTGCTGTGTTTCACATTAACAAATGGCTTTCTTTATAAGTCGTTATTTTAGCCAAATGTAAAAGTTTGGCGACTATATCAGGAGGTGGGCCATTTTCGGATGGCGACATATTTTGGCTGTAGAGAGATCAGTCGCAGTTTCATGGATTTTCGTACACCTTTTGAAGTCGCGTTGGCAGTTCTAGATATGTTAAATCTAATATGTTTATAACCTGACATGAGGTACTCCAGTGATTTACCAAATATCCAAGCAGTGTTTTAACTGTGGCAGTGAGTGATATCAGCGTAGGTATCCTAACCTACTTGAGATCTTTTGGAGGTTGGCATGAAGTATGAATGTTGTTTGATCAGCATCTAAGCTTTTGATTTAGTATTGTTCACTAGGGGTACTTAGACGTCAAACAGCCTTTTGACACACTTTTTAGGACAGTTCAGGCCGTTTTACAACTGTGTAAGTTAATTTGAGTTGAGACTTAATATGTTTAGTTACTGCTGAAGGATTTTAAAGCAGAATTCCTCCTCTCAATAGAAGAAATCTGGTTCACCTTCATGATCTTTCGTGGTTTAGCTTTAGCTTGAACATTTTGTTTCTTCGTTTGTTGATTCTCTCTCCAGGATCCTTAAAGATTCAAGGAGAGGTCTGCATTACAGTGCATCTTAAACATTTTTTCCAAACCCTCTCGTCTAGTAGAATCTGCTCTTTTCAGACCTTCTTAGTGTTTACTTCAATATTTTCTCGGATTTCTCCCTAGAGTCAAAAGTCCAAATCATTACGCTTATTGCTTTAGAAACGTCTGTGTGTCGAAAACTCTTAGCTTTACCCTGTTCCTTAAAGTTGAGGTGTTGAACGCGAATTCTAGCCACTAGCGAAAGGTTTGGTGAAAATAACAGAGAATACTACTAGAGCACCTTCTTTTAGCCTGACTTCGAAGAATCTACTGAAGAAGTAGTTTTCAACCAGTCCAGTTTAACTGGGATTGTAACATCTGAAATGCTTTGACTTACAGCAACCTGGATGTCAAGACCACCTTGATGATACGAGAAGATTTTCTGTCTTTTGTTATCTTTCTTTGGAGATCTATTGTAACAGTTTTGCTTTTAATTGCTACTAGAACTTCTAGATATTACTTCTAAACCACTCCTGTTGTTTGTTTATTTGTAGTTTCTCAAAGCTGTTGTTTAATCTTCACTAATCTTCGTTTAGAGCAGACAGTAAGGAACCAAATCAGAACCTTTAATTGCATCAGGTATCTCTTCAAAAATTTTGTTTCTGTACATCTTTTTGAATTGATTGCTCGATTTACGAAATAACGAATGTCAAAATGTTAAACTTAATTATGAGTACTAGTAAACAATTTTTTGCTCTTCTTGTTAAGTTTTAGTGCCGTTTGCTCAGATATTTTCAGGCTTGACGTTTGGCAGTTAATTCATGTAGTTGGTTTTACTGTTCTACTCTATAATTTATTGAGCCTGCAAGCGTAAACACTTTGGGCCCTGAAATAATCAATAGACCTATCATCAGGAAATCATCTCTTCTACAATATTTTAGGGACGGTTGATTGCACTTGAGTCGATATGCCAAACTATTGCGCAACCCTTGAATACTCAACATTAGAAAATGATTTTAAAAAACAATTTTCCATAACGACTAGAATATTTTCTTACATCTCATGACTAAAGCAAATGACGTTTGCAATATGACATCAAAAAGCGCCTTTATCTTAATAACATTAAAAGAGCTGATGTACTCGCAAGCTTAGTTTTGTTATGTGAAACGCTAGATTTGCATTAAGCATACTTATTTATTCTTTTGTATCTTAATTATGAAACTTGCATTAATAAGTCTCAAGCCTTGGCTTATATGTTTAGCGAAGTTTTAGATTTGTGTAGAGCGGCATGGTTTAACTAATCTAGAGCGAAAATTGCTGATTACCTCCGGCAGGACTTCACATCAGATTTTTCATTTCGGGTACTTCTGGTAGTTCGGTGCTCATCTTAAACGGTACTGATGTCTACTGAGCCTACCTAACACGAGTAAGAAGAGTAACACCAGCGTCTTGTAAGATATGAAAGACTTAGAAAAGGATCTGGATAATCGTGACTTAGTACTATTGTAAACCACTGCAGTGACCCGTAAAGAAGCAAAGACTGATTGTTGCTCATCGTAGATAGTTCGCTGGAAAGCATAGCTTAACTGTACTTTAGCTAGACTGTTAAGAGGAGAAGCTTTTCAACTTTTTCTCCATTGTCATTAACTAGTTGAGCGGTCAATTTAGCAAGACAAAGCTAAGTAATGTAAAGATCAAACGTGCAAGACATCTCTGTTGTATGGTGACTAGAATCATTGAGCCTAGCAGTGTTCTGAGCATTTTATTAAGTTTAATTGTTTATTAAATAAATATTACAATGCTTTATTTCTTGTCGAGACGCAGCAACAAACTTTAAGTTTGCTTGGAGCCACATAAACGCTAACGCCGGTTCGCAGGCCCTATCCCAAAGGAAACTCAAACAGCTCAGTCGAAAGTTTTGCTTAAAATCAGATCAATTCATAGTTTTGGCACTGAAGCCTGTTATGTTTACAGGCATGTCAAAATGACAATTCACTCTTTGGGAGGAGGGGAGAATAAGGTGCAGATGCAAAGACATGATGCCATACTCAGGTGATAACTATTATAAAATCGTTATGCAAAAGCAGAACAACTTGTACAAAATTGACATTCCTTTGGCTATTCTTTATAGCCCTTCTTGAGATCTTTAGAAATCTAGGCATAAAACGAGAAAGTTTGCTAAAACTACTTTTGTAAGTAAACTGTAAGCTGTTTTAAGTTATGAATGTACAGCAATAAAAACTCATTTTTCAGTTATGATTGTAGACAAAATTAGTTTCTCGGAGAGATTTATTAAATTCACAATATTTATTTGTTTACAAACTCTTTACTTTAAATAGGTGCTTGAGAGTCACCTTCTCCTTCCATACAAGCTAGCAACTTTCCATTTTTCAGTATACTGAATTTCACATGCAGTTTTCCATAAAATATAGCTGGAATGCGAAAATCATTAGTTGATGCTTCAAAGTTCTCCAAGACGTATTTTCCCTGGAATTTATACATTTTTAGGTTCATTGTCTTTATTTATAATAGATTTGTGTTTACGGGTTTAACTGGACAGGGTTGTGGCACGGGTGGTTTAGTTTGTTTTCTCACTTTTTCCCACAACTTTGGCATAAGCTTTTGTATATCTGAACAAAACTTGCCTCTGTAATTATAAAACGTTTTCCAAGTGCCACCTTCCCATTTATCGACTTGTACATTAATCTGTTACAAACAGATCGTTTCAGGCTTAAGATATACGTATAATTATTGCAAATCAAAACTTACATTCATTGAATCATCAACAGGTGCCTTAGTGTCTAGAGTAGCAAATAACTTTTTTGTTCCTTTTCCATCCACACTTCTAATCTCACCTTTTAGAGAAACATCACTGTTCGCTGGATTTTCTTTGCATTCGGCAGCTGAATTTATAATTATTTTCCCAACGGGGCCCATCTAAAGCAGGATTTATATTATCAGTGTTAAATGGACATTCTAGAATTGTTTTACCGTTTTAGCTGCTTCATAGGTCCAGAAGAAACCAAACGCATAGAACAAAATCACCCAAAGATGTGTCATTGCTATACAGTAAGTTTTGGTTTGACTGATTTTCATATACGAGTCTATTTTTATAGTTCTAAATGATATAAAAATCTTATTGCGCGCACAATAATTATTATAAACATGATCGGAAATGTAAGTAATTTTTTAACTAACATGTTATTTTTTTGCAAACAAGGTTAAAATATTTAAATCATAAAAATAACCTTGTTAATGGGAAGAAGAATTGATTTGTTGTTTTTTAGGCACTTTCTGGAATTTTTTCAACAATCCTATTATTTAGAATTAAATTTAGGAAACAGCAAATTTGAAAATAAACATCAAACTGGATCTTTAGATTAATAATAATTGTCCCTCTGGCAAAAGGAACTTTTCTGACTTCCTTCAGCGTCAGCACATCGATTTTGTCATCTTTCTCTCCCAAATTCTTACCTCAACTTCAACGAATATGAAAAATGAAGGAAACAACTTATATTTATACGACATATATAGGGTGTTCTAGCGATTAGTGACTTGACAACAGTGCCATTATTTTAAGTTTCCCCAATCTTTTCTACTCACCCGGACTTTTTAATTGAAATAGTTCTTAGTTCAGGTACCAATAAGAAACATTTTTCATTTATCAAATAAACTAGAAGGTATTTATGTTTTTCTCGAAAGAATTCTGGGAAGACAGTCATACTAGAAAAAATCTAAGAGGACTGCCGCATAGAACAAAAGCTCGAAAATAGAGATAGCATAGATTTAATGAATGTGAAAAAAAAGATTTTAGCTTGAACATGAAATTTGAAAAAATTCCAATCTATGTTTAGTCTTCACTTTAGCCACATTACAGAGCCAAGACTAAAGTTAAGTATGTATATGAAAGATTGCCTACCATCATTTACTTTTGAGCTTTCTTAGTAACACTTTTGCAAAGAGCTACTCTACGATGTTGTGGAGAGCCATGCCAAAAATTCATAGAAATTTGCAAACTTCTCGCAAATTATTACGTTCTATTGATGGAGTTGACTAATTAAGAAATTACCCGATAAAAAACGAAAACCTTGTAATAACATGATATGATAATGCAAAATAATGTCAGAGAAAAACTAATCGAAATACAAAGAACGGTGTGATTGGTTATTAGAAGGACTATAGTGGAGCCCTAAAGAACCTATCGGATTTGTCCCTTTTGATCTCGTAATCAAAGGGAGACTGGAAACATTTTATATATTTCATTGTACAGATAACCCAAAAACATATTTTCACCTGTGTTATTTGGAAAGGTTTAGATCGCTGTATCAAGAACTTGAAAGTTGTCATAAATTAAGCTTTGTAAAGAGAACACTCCTGCGTTTCCTTTACTTAAAGTGATCTACTATCAAACAAACAAAATATGGATGAAGAATCTAACCGGAAGAGTAATCTGTAAGTAATCCACAGGCATACCAAAATTCAATTAACCTGATCTTCATATGAGGATATGGTGAAATCTTACGGAGCGGAGAAAGATTCAACTTCTTCGTTCCTTTGACCTTCCGGCACCTCAAAAGTCGTGGCGCTTCCCAAAGGTCGTGACACCCCCAAAGATCGTGGCGCCTAAAACCCGGGTCTCAGGTGCCTTCCCAGAAATACAACTACCTTTATATCATGCTCACACAAAAGACATTTACAGAAACATAAGACTGTTTTATGACAACCTAAATTGAATGTTATGATGGTGCTCAATAGAATCAAAAACTTCAATTCTGT
>VTPC01004309.1:0-15760 GCA_011009095.1 Ignelater luminosus
TAGATAAAGAGATAAAGTACATTTTTCTTTATCTGGGAATTTCCAATTGCCATTTCAAGCTATCTAGTACGAATACCCTGAATGCCCCGAAGGACCAATGCAAAAATTTTTAAATGGGAATTCTCAAATGGAAAGAGGAGATTTCAAATTGATAACTGGGAATTCCCAAATAACAACTGGAAATTATGTACGAAAAACCTGAAGGGCCAATGTAGATTTCTTTTAACTGGGAATTTTCAATTGTCATATCTACAAACGTCCCGAAGAGAATGCAAAATTTTTTAACTGGGAATTTCCAGATGGAAAAAGGATATTTCCAATTGATAACTGGGAATTTTCAGATAACAACTGGAAATTATGTACCAAAGCTCTGAAGGGCAAATGTAGGTTTTCCTTTAGCTGAATGTTTCCAAATGACATCTCGAAATTTTGAAATAAAAACTGAAAATTTCTATTTTTCTTTTCTTTCTCCTGTCTGGGAATTTCTAGACAGCAATTAGAAGTTTTCAGATAACAACTAAAACTTTCCAGATGACAACTTAGTTGACGAAATTTACCTGACCTGAAGATCTGAAGAGCCAGTGAAAAATCCGTTTTAACTGGAAGTTTCTAGATGACAGCTGGAAAATTGAAATTACCAGTTGGAAATTTCAGAAAAATACATGTACTTTCCGGTTTTCATTTGGAGATTTCCAGTTGTCAGCTGGAAATTTGCGGCTACTAGAAGATTTACATTGGCCCTTCGGGGCTTTCATAGGTAATTTCCAATTATTATTCAAAACTTTCAGTAAAAAAAAAATTATTGGCCTTTAATGGGTTTTTGTAAAAATTTCCAAATGGCAACTGAAAATTTTCAAACGGACATTTTTCAAATATCTAGGTGTAGAGGTAAAGGCAAATCAAGATCAAATAGGCAAAGTGAGCAAACTAACAAAACGGCAAGAATATCCGGATGCCTCAGAGATATGGAATGAAAAAAAATTCATGAAAGTAGAATCGAAAGTGCGGATATATAAAACCTGTGTTCGATCCATAATGACCTATGAGGACGAAGCTCAAGCAAGAGAAGCGCATATTAAGATATATAACTGAGGTCACATTACGAGACCAAATACCGAGCAGAGATAAAAAGGACGTAGTAAGGTTGATAAAAAGAAGAAGAGCCTGGAATGAACATGTGTCAATGATGACAGAAGATCAACAAATAAAGATAGCAAGAGATGGAAGACCTGAAGGACGAAGACCACCGGTCAGACCACCAAAGCAATAGAGAAAATGCTGGACATCAATCTCCCAAGAAAATTAAAAGGTTAAACAATGGAAAAACAAGCCAGAGGCTTGAAACAAAATGATAAAGAATTTTCAAAAAATAACTGAAAATTTCTACTTGTATGGAAATGCCAATTTTTATTTGAAAATGGCCCCCTCTCATCTGAAAACTTCTAGTTGTTATCTGGAAATTTCTAGTTGCCATTTAAAAACTTTCTATTAGAAAATATGGCACATTTTCAGTTGTTATTTCTATATATCTTCTGAAAATTTTCAGTTGCCATTTGAAGACTTTCAGTTATCATCTGGACGTTCCCGTTTAAAGTATCTAGTATCTAAGGCCAAAGATACCTTGTTATACGGAATGTATATTATCGAACTTATTTAGTTTACCACAACGTCGGTATTTGTGACGAAACTGTACTATTTAGACAGCAACAACAAGTCGTTACTGGCACCCATTAAGTTTGGCCCATTTCCTGACTAGTTTAAGAATATGCATTAGGTATATCAGAGAGGCACTCTTATCGCCCATCAGCCAAGTTATTCGTGTCGTCGTTTGATTCACGAATTGTCGTTTTTCCCGTACCACAGCCTCTAGCCGCATCTCGCCTTACACTCGTATCCAGAATCTAGGAGAGCAAACAGGAGATTTCCTAATTGTTCGTGGAAGCAACTATGGATAATTTTGAAAAGCTCCTTTCAACAATTTTAGAAGTGATATTTTTTCAACTCTGCAACGAAACCTTCAAGAAAGGGACTCCCACTGTCTGACATCGGATGAAGAAAGCTTCCTGCCACCGAATCATCTACATTGCAAAAGAATGATCTCCCTCAGAAGCAATGTCGTCTGACTTTTGTCAGGTTTTTAAAAAATGTTACAATCGTTTCGGAGCCGAGAAGAGAAACTTAAGGAAAGCAGTAAGCAGCTCCATGTGAAGCTGCTCAGAAAGAAAGACCTCTTCCAGTATTTAGAAAACTAAAAAAAGGTTAGATCGCTGATAACTTTCAGGGAGTCTTAAGATGCGGGTTGAACTTCTTTTTCCTAACGGATCCAATTCCACATTTCAAAAAAAATTGAAAAACAGTTCTCAAAGGCTCTATTTTGACTGGGCAACAAGGAGAACTTTTAACAAAATAAAGGGGTCACATACAACAGAAATTAGACCTCTCATCCTATACTTTGCCCTTGTTTGGCAACCAGTGTTTAACGAGACTATCAAGAGGCGGTTAGTACAGGCAGAGACTTTTCTTCTCCGGATGCATGATTTTCTAATTTACTTATCCTTTACAAAGGTTTTTATGTGCGCAATCCAGCTAGAATTTGCAGTCAGAAGATTGTCGCATACCCAACAAGACAGAGCAAAGGTTTTAGTTCTACTTTGAGTTCATAGAACCTTCAAACGAAGTTATTCTGAAAAGATGGAATCCAAAAATGTTTAAGTAGGAGAGATAGTGACTTTTTGCCTTTGCCCATGCCAAAATGTAGAATGAAGGAAGGTTACAAAGGACCCCTGGAGCATTAGTGAGGCTCTGATATGCTGGAGCTATAACATCTAGGCATGCAAGTCTTTGTATAGTTGAGTTTTTACACCGTTTGGAATGAAGTTACAAATTTCTTTCTCGTTTTGTCTTTAGTTAAACAACAGAAATAGAATACAGAACAAAAAAGGTTGACAACTTGACAGTCACGTAAAGTTACGAGATAATGAAGACATCTTAAAAAGGTAGAATTTTGATTTTAGCTTGTTCAATATATCTATTGTTTTCTGCAGTTTTGTCTTAAGTACTTGTAGGTCTTATATTATATTCAATAGATCATTTTTGGTTTTAGGTTCCAACCTTTTCCAAAGGTCCTACGACATTGTCAAAAGCCTGGTGTAGCTTTTGTTAGAGTTTAAAGGGAGTTTTTGTTCTAGATACTGAACCTGTCCGGAGAACTTAATTGCTATTTCTTCTAGCATAGGGAAACTTAAATCAAGCTTCTTTCTTATGGTAAAACCTACAAAAGTTATTTTACTGGAAACAGACTGGTTTAGCTTTATTATGGTCTTTATCAATCATGAAAGACTACAGAAGACGTATTGGAACCTCCACGTTGTTAACATCCCTAACTGAGAAAACACTGACTAAGTCACCTCTAATCAAAATTATAGCAATAAGGAATTTTAGTAAGGCGTAGTTAATCTATTTAATACAGTGAGGCTTTATTTTATTTACCACTAGTGTCTTGTTAATGTATTTGGCTATAGAGCACTTATAGTAGATTTTTTTGTGCTGGATAAGGTAACCTACGTCATGTGCTTTCATAACTCAAGTTTGTGAATCGTTTCCGAAAATTGAAAAAATTCGACACTTCCTTCGAGCTACCGCGCCATGAAAACCACGCTTACAGGGCTATATCTGATAAAAGCAACATGGACCCCTCTAAAATTAAAGATATGAAGAAAGAAGAAAGGCTTTTCCGCCTCCAAGCGTTGATCAACAAGATTGAAATGGCAGCGGTTCTTTGATAAACTTTGACAACAGCAATCTGACGTCAACCGCCAGTAGCTTCCGCTGACGAACCGACAACAAAGAACCCAAAGAAGAAGAAAAAGAAGAAGAACAAGTCCCAGCGGAAGCGCGAGGCCACGCTCCGCGAGAAGCAAGTAGCAGCCCCGCCAGCGCCAGCATCGGCGCAGCCACCACCCTTGTGGGATTCACGGTGCAGGCCACCCCTCCTACTTCGAAGTGTTGCAGTCCGAATCCAACGTGATGTCCTGCACTCCTTCCGTTTTCAGGGATGGCACCGACTCCAGGAAATGACGCCAAGAGACAACCCCCGAAGAACCGCAACCGGCCTTGTAGCCGAGAGCGACACTGTATTGCACGAAGGCCCCGTCACGTGTAGTCCAAGGGTGTCTTCCATAGTTCTCCATGCAAAGTATTAGATGGAATCCAAGGAGTTCTTAACGCCAAGAAGATACTATACTATTCGTACCAGAAGCCTTCCAAGCAGACACAGAGGATCGTCCTGCGAGGGGTCCCCGAGGTGATCACCGCAGTAAAAGTCCAAGAAGGGCTTGCCCGCAGAGGTCATCCGGTCGTCTCTGTCCACTGGATGTACCACGAACCGGACAAGATCCCCATGCCTCTGGTCCTCGTTCTTCTGGACAGGACCGCCGAGGCCGGGGCATTTTCCCGGACCGAGCAGCTATTCCAAGAAGAAAGCAACGATGCGCTAGTGTCATCGATGCCAACGCTTCGGCCACTCGCAGCGATGCTTGCAAAGCGGCCCCAAGGTGCGTGAAATGCACCGGAGCACGTCACACCGGAAACTGCGCGAAGACCAGAGACGCGCCGGCCACATGTGCGAACTGTAGCGGTCCGCACCCGGCGAACTACAAGGGGTCCCCGCGGAATTTCCGCGTAGCGTCGACGGTTAACTCGTTTACTCCGGGAGATAAACCTATTGCATCCGCAAACTGGAGCCGTTCAGCTCCGCGAAACCGACAGCATACGGGAGCGGTGAACGCCGCTGGTTCTCTGAACTGGCTGGACTCGCTGAGAGGTCTCGACTTCGCCAACCTCTTCCAAGCGCTAAAGACTCTCGAGCAGCGACTCTGCGTCGCCTCCTGCATCACAGAAATGCCGACCGCTGTCGGACACTTTGTCAAGGACCTGGGTGCCTAGAGGAAACGAGCCAACCAATATAGGGCAACAACTCCTTTTCAAGTCGCCTGTTCTTACTAGGAGTTATTCCGAGGTTTTCCCTACTAGTAAAGGCAAATGCCGGAACAGTATTTTTCCTCGGCGCCACAACCCCATACACCCCTCTCGACGCAATACGTTGTTCACTTCGCACCTCATCGTTATCACCTTTGCGACGACTACCGCCTCCGCGCCCGCTCGACGCTCACCTTTCAAAAGGACGCCGTCTCACATCGCCATCTGCTACTGCTGTCCACATCATGCTGCCATCGTCATTCCATGGACCAGCCAGGGCCAACGAACGCGAACACCGAACGGAATCTATGTTGCTACCATCAGCAATCCATCACCAAGTCAACTGAAAAAGCTCCACGAGGAGCTTATAACGGCCTCCCGCTTTCGGCAGGAAAAAATTGTTTTGACTTGACTTGGACTTTGAAATGTTGGTCAAGATGCTTAATTGTGGAGGTGTTTGATCTCGATTCAAGGTTTCCTCTGACCGTTAGTTGTGGAGATTTACAGGATATCTGGAGTGTAACTTTTAACTTATTCTATTGGCGTTTTCATATAGCAGCCACGTAGATATTCAAAGTGGGCATCTATCGAGAGAATTACGGTTAGATTGCAATTTTCCGCGCGAATGCTAGAATCTTGAAGAATTTTCTTGTAGATGACCTTTTCCGCTGTCTAAAATTGCTCAATAGAAAAACAAAGAACTGGAGATTTGTTTATGTATGGAACTGAGCGCTTGGGTGGCAGCCTGCACTGCCTCCGTGGATTTTGGAAAGAAAATTTCGTTCCACCATTTAGTGGTTAATAAAGATGTGATTACCAGGTATTTAATCAGCGGGAGAGCTCGAGCACCAAAGTGTCAACTGAACATGAGATGCGTCCAATATTTTAGTTTAATGACGGTGTTTACTATGTTTTTAGGTGTTTAAGCCAAATCGTACCATAAGGGTGTCGGATGGTTGAGTTGGAAGGTTTTCTGGCAATAAAAACAAACAGTCCTTAATATTAAGAGGGACTCTGGATTGTGGGAAAGAAAACTGTTTATGATTCAAACAAATGATATAAAACATGTATGCGAAGAAGCTGAGAAAGAAGACTTTGTCGACAAAGATGGTTCAGTATCTTAACTATCGGTGAGGAGTCTTCCGAATTAATGTAATAAATAAAATTTCTGTATCTACCAGCTATCAATGAAGATAAATTAAAAAAAAATTAAGTTCACATAATTACAAACAGTTCATTGCTCTCTAAATTGAGAACATTCATTAAAAGCAAACATAATAGTATAGGGAGCCATTGAAAGATACATTTCATATAATGTGACAAATTATATCTGTTTGCCAAAAGGTCAAAAAGCGAATCCCCATTTCCTACTCATTTGTTTTGTGAAAATAACGTAAAAAATACCACAGAATTAGTTAAAAGCTAGCAATTATCTTTCAACTTGGCCGAGGGTTCATTTCATTTGGAAAAAGGACGGGGTTCGCAATGACCTGTTAATAGTTTTTGATGTTCATGAACGTGTAGAATTCAAATGTAATTTATTTCAATTAATGGGCTTGAAATGTGGAAACCCCTTTTTTTGTTACAAATTACAATTCAAGCGAAAAACATTTCACATTTCTTACAGTATGTTCTACCCTAATTTGACATTATGATTTGTGTACAATGAGCGAAGTAAATTTATTTTAGTTGTTTTGCAAAAGCGTTTTTGCACAAAGCTAAAAATTGTATCTAAATTAAAAAGTTCCCTGGAATAACAAATCTTCGACATTTAAAAGCGACAATACGAAAAACCTCGCAGTTTATGATCTCATACAAAATTCAAATAAATTTATTCCTCCCGTAGGACAGCAATTTTAAAAGGCGGAACATTTTTGCTGTTTTTTATGTTCCACATGCTGCACAGTAACATACGTTTTGCAAAAGGTAAAGGAAAGTAAAAACGAAATTTTACACGATTTAAAGTTTGGTAATAATAGAAAGAAATTAACCAAAACGGAAAGTGTAATAACGTAAGCGTAACGAGTGGGGATGAAAGAACAATTAAGGATGACACAGTCGAATTAGACGTGAACAAAATTTAAACTATACAATGAAAAGGATAAAGGTTTGTCAAGCTGTTTGTTTATCAGAACAATTATGTAGCACAGTTATAAGGGAGGCTCTTATTTCAATGTGTACGTTTGTTGTATACGGTTTTTGGAGATTTTGTTTTGGCAGCTTGATGTTGAAAACGTCTCACTATTGTACCCTTTTGTGAAGAAGTAAATAACGGAAATTACAGAAATAAATTTGATCTCATTGTTATCTAGTATCCTACAAACATTTTAGTTATTAATTTCTTAATTTGGTGGCAGCAAATCGATGTTGTTTACTGACTGTGCGGAGATATTCTGAATTAGTAGGTCGCTATTTGCGAGATATTGGTTAAAATATGCTGATGTCGATAACCTTAAAGTGATATCATTATTCTTGT
This sequence comes from Ignelater luminosus, assembly GCA_011009095.1. Lineage (NCBI taxonomy): Eukaryota > Metazoa > Arthropoda > Insecta > Coleoptera > Elateridae > Ignelater > Ignelater luminosus. Next base: position 7,454 of record VTPC01004309.1, read on the forward strand.
CCTAATCTTACTGGGAAAGAAAAGATTATAGATAGTATGAAGTAGGATGATGATATGATAAATCAGATGTGACTGACAAGTCAAAATAATAATGAAAATCGTGAATACTATGGCCTACAAGTTTAAAAAGCAAAGGTTGCCTTAAAACATCTCCGATATAAAAAAGAGGAGTGGAAACTTAATGGTTAGTTTATTTTACTTCATTTTCGACTTTATATGAACTTGTAGATACTATTAACCAATAAATTGGTGAATTTACCTAATTAAACAGCGATAAATGTCTTATAAGCAATCTTAGAGCAAACGTACAAATAGTAAACCATAAAGTAGATTTTAACGGATTCGCGAGAGCTCACGTGGAGAATCAGAGCCGCTAGGCTGAATCTCCTAAACGTACAAGGCTTGCTGGAAAAATTTCTACAACTGGTTAAGAAAAACACAGATGCAATTTAGTAAATGGCTTTCTTGGTTTTTAAAATATTCGCTCTTAGCATCAATACACTTTTGCATGCGCTCAAACCAATTTTCAAAGCATTTTTTTCAATTTGAAGCTGTCTAATCAGGAAACCAGTTGCTTAAATGCCGCAACGGCTGCTTCAAGCAAAGAATAACGCTCACCACGCGTCTTGTTTTTGATTGTCGCGAAGAGAACAAAGTCATTTGGTACTAGATCAGGCGAATACGAACAATGCGTGTACTAATCAGCGTTCACAGTTTTTCTATTCTCTAAAGCTATGGTTGCCACATGTCCAGAAATACAGAAGACACAAGCGATTGTTTGCTTTGCAACACTGCATAAACTCACCTCGAAACATCCAAACAGTAGATTGTTGTTTAGTTTCTGGCTCGTATGAGTAGATTGAGTTTAACAACGTCGTACACTAAATTTGAACGACCTCGGTTGAATTTTTTTAGAATTTTTTTGCACCAATGCACACGATTCTTCTTTTGAGCTTTACTCAAATTATGTGGAATCCAGTGACTACAAAGCTTCCATACGTCTAAATGATCGTTGGTGTTGCTTTCATGTCAATGCTCAAGGTAATTTCTATTTTACGGCATGTCACATGCCGATCTCGCTCAATTATTTTATGAATAGCATCAACATTAATGGCAACAACAGACGTGGATGAACGATCTTTACGAAATCATAACTGAGAAAAGAACATCCATGCTGGAACTCATTAAACCAATTATAAACAGTTCTATTTGAAAGAGCTTCCTCACCAAAAGATGCATTTTTGGGTGTTAAGTTGCTTCTAAAATCGTAAAAAATCATTGTTCAAAAATGTTCACGCGAGAGTACCATTTTTTTATAAAATTACTCTTATCAAAGCGCTATGTAAACAGAACTGAACTATCAACTGAATTATACATTAGAAGTGACAAATGTTTTGAATTTGAGAATGTCACAACAAAGTAAAAGTCAATTTCAGCTAGATACGGCCACTTTACACCAATATAAAAATTGCTTACTTGTATAAAAAACGCTCAGTGCATCTAGGAATTTGATTTTCATACTTTTTAAGCAATAAATCACAAAAGTGTTCAACATAATTGAAATTTTTAAAATGGTAAGCAGTCTACAAACACAACTTGGGTTTTAACCTTCAAATCAGTCAAAGAACAACAGCTGTAAATTTTGCTGTCTACAAAACCTCGGCACGAGATGGTTTTATTTCGACCAAAGCCGACAAAAGCAACACTAACCAAGAAAATGATTGAAGAGCTCTTCTTTTAAAATTATACGTATTCGTCATGATTATAATAAAAATTATAGACGAACCTAGTTGAATGAAATAAAAGGAAAAATCGATCGACATTTTATATTAAGATGATTAATAGGCTTTTCATTCCCTCTTTTCGATATTTCAAATATATTTCCAAATATTTTATAATTTTACGTCAACCCCCAACGGACAATTCTAAGGAATTCTAATTTTGCTTAAATTCTGAAGTCCTGTATTGAATGCAAATAAAGAATGTCGATATCTGATGTAAATTAATTAATTTGTTCGTTAGCCAAAATTTAGAGTTTAATTAGAATGAAACGCAAGTGCTTCAAGGTCCCTTATCATTTCACCTAATTGAATTTGGCCTTTTTCTCCTATCATGCAGTAATAATTCTATTAATTGCTCGGTTGTTATAATTCTTACATTCTGATTATGAAATATCCCTTATTTCGAGAATTTCTTTATAATTTATTTTAACTCTAATTTATTAAAGATTACCCGCCAACAGAAAAACCCGACCCACATAGAATACTACACAGGGACAAAAAACAAGTTACTTAATCGAAACGTTTAGTCTCAGGTGGAATGGATGATAACATCGTATCCCATTTCGTTTCTCTAAGATAATTGCGTAGAACTAGAAATTCGAACAGCGAACAATTAGAAAGAGGAATTTAACAAGAAAATAAATGGTGGGATAATAATTCTTATCTAACAATGGATTCTGTAACAGGTAAAGGTTGATGGGAGATATCGAATGACAAGTACAACTAGCTATTAGCTATCAATGGGTCCTTTTTACACAATAAGACAAAAAAGGAAATATTCAACACATTAGGTAGTACTTCCGAAAATCCTTTCGGTCGACTTGCTGCTAATTAACTGCAGTAGCGGTTACTTCATTTAAATATTCATAGCGTAATTTAAAACTTTTTTTGTGAAGAATAACACAAAGAAATAACGAACAAAAATAATGTTTTGCATAATTTTTCAACAAATTCAAATTTTTGCGCAGATTTGAGAAAGGTGATTTATGTGACAAGCTAGTTAAAAAAAGGGGAAATTTCGTCGTATCAAAATATGACTCTTACGAGATATTATAGTTACAAAATGATATTATCTATCTATTTCCGCCTGAGAACGAAGAATGCAAACATTACAACTCGTTCATTCATGAAATTAAACAGTAAGAGTTCAAGTCACGAAAAGCTTACAGCCACTTTCCTGTAATTAGACGCGTTTTAATGCAAAATGAGTGTACGAAGACAGGCATTACTGTTTAGAACCCTTCCGGAATAAATAGCTTAAAACATAAGCAAAAATAGAAATATTAAGGAAAGAAGTTTCGTAGGTAAATGCAAATCTGTAAATTTTAAGGATGGAGCACCTATTTTTATCTCTCTTTAGACACCAAAGTGAGAATGCACTCAATTAACAGCTCAATTAAATAATAATAAAATTTTGTTGTTCCAACACTGGCTTGGACAACAATTCTCATTACGGAACTGATGATTACAAAAATCTTTAAACTAACTTTAACCAATTTATTAGTCAAAGTTAGCTTTTACGAATGTTTCAAGATTTTTAATCAAAGACAAAATTAAGTACTTAGTTTACTAAAGTCACTGTTAGTGAAGTTAACAATCCTCTTCTCACGAATCGCTGATTCCAGGTAATTGCAAGAAAGAAACGATAGCCCAGAAGTATTTTTGAAGGCAGCAGTTTTTTCAAAATTGGATCATAAAAGTTAGAAGCTGTTGTAAACAAAGCACATAATTCTTCTACGGCAAAAAAAAGTATACAAGCTATCTCAAGCGGATTTAGATAACAAAAATAATGCAGTAAACTCCATCATATCAGCATTAGCTTCTTTCTCAGTTTTGAAGACAACCACGAAACTCTTTGAAGCAGTTATACTGTTAAAAAATTTGTTTTTAGGATAAATATACCGCGCTATCAAGATGCAAAATCTATTTGTTCTTTTCTAAATCTAGCCTAACCCTTACAACTTTGCGCCTTAAACGCGTTAAACGGCAATGAGACTTTACTAATGCGTGCAAACATTCTGTGACACTTCCGTCCTTTTAGTGCGATGAACCTATTAATGCACACGTGCCTTTGACAAGCAAATTCCACGCATATAGTTTACCGCAAAGTTCTAAACAAGGCGCCTATACCGATTTCAAGAGCTTCAGAGCAAACGCACACATATTTCATCAATAGAAAAGTTGATTTTTTAATGAAATTTGTAAGATAAGGAGAAATTTCCATAATGACTTAATATTTGTTTTCACGTTTTCACTTTTTGAGGAGACCACAAGTGACGAAATGACGCTGTGAATCACTATCAAGCAATCCCCTGCACAATATACACCGAAAACGATATCTGTTTGTCTTTTGAATAAAATTACTCTTATTGATTTAATGAAAGTGTATTTATTAAACCTACCAACAGAAATTTATTATTGTTATAAATTATTTATTAAAATATCTGGAATTTCTATAATAGTAATGAAGTTGCAGTTAAATGACACTTTTCTCTATCCTGGAGCAATATCTTTATCTCACTATAACTCTGTATACTCTCCACATCGTCTACCATCTTTGTCCTTTTTTCCCCTGCTATCTCTTCCCTCTGCACTCCTTTCCAGCACATCTCTCATTAGACAATTCTTTCTTAAAAATGTTCTAACCGACTTACTTTCCGTATGTTAATTGTTTTTAACATTGATCCTTGCTCTTTAACTCTTCTCAGTAATTATTTATTCCTAACTTGATGTTTAGCATCTTTCTTCAGATACACACTCTTTGCATCCTTCTTTACCATGGTAAACACTTTGCTATTCTCCTCCTCAGCTCCAACTGCAGCTTACTTTCTAAGATCCTACTCATCTTTCTGTAACCATGTTTCGCCATTCTAGTTTTTATCTTTGTCTCATCAAAACTCTCACAGTTGCTTGTGATCTCTGTTTCTATATACTTATACCTCGTTACCTGTTCTAACTTTTTCCCTTGACTTGAACCTCCATGTTTTCATCTTTCCCTATTGACATTACTTATCTTCTCTTACGATTTATCCTTAATCCGTACTTCCCTCCCATCCTTTCAAACTGTCTCAACATTTTTATCAACCCTTCTGTACTTTCTGCAAACAAGATCTTGTCGTCAGCCAACCGGATGCATGCAATTCTTCTTCCTGCAACTCTAATTCCAACATTCTTTCTTCAGTTTCTTCAGCATTCTACCGCCATTTCCTCAACTTGCTTATTGAAAAGAGTAGGAGAAAGATAGCAACCTTGCCTTGTTCCTTTACCAATTTCGAATCCGCCATATTTTTTCTAATCCTCATTACTACGTCCTGTCCTAAATACAAATTTCTAATCAGTTTTTTATTTTTCCAATATACTCCTTAATCTTTCAATATCTTTGTTAGCATTTCCCCAGTAATTCAATCAAAAGCTTTCTCTAAAACTGCAAAGCAAATGCTTAGGTTTTCTACCTTTTTCATATATTTTTCTGCAATTGTTCTTACCACCCCAATTGCATCTCTCGTTTCCATTACTTTTCTAAATCCAAATTATTGCTTACATATCACCGCGTTCATCTTCTTTACCAGTCCCCTGTTGAGTACTCTTAACAGTATTTTTGCTTCATGCACTACCAGACTTATCGTTCTGTGTTCCTCACACACCATTGCACCATTATTCTTTGCTAGTGATATCATCACATTCCTCATAAAGTCCTTGGCTATTCCCACTCTGATATATATCATTGCACAAGGCATTTAAGTATCTCAAACCTGACTCCTGTAAGAACTTTAACAAGTCCACTAGTATACCATCAACGCCCGCAGCCTTATCATCTTTGGTATCCCTCATTGCAGCAATTATTTCATCCTCCGTAATAACTGAGCCGATGTTATCCATATCTACTGCGGTTTTCAACTTTACCCTGATCGAAACTGGTTTCTTGTTTGTTTCATACACATCTTGCATGCATTTCTTTAAACTTTGCAACACTTGTACCTCATCTTTCAACAAGAAGCCAAGTTTATCTTTTATTTCCTTTCCACATCTGCTTTTTAATCTGCCGTCCCATGAAATATCTTTTATTTTCTTGGGCATAATGTCATGCCTCCCCAACCTCACAAGCTTTTCTATTTTTTACATTCATTTTCTAGCCATTTCTTTTGTACTTTATCAGTTTCTAACCTCAACTCAGAATTCAGTTTTCTATACATTCTTCTTTCGTCTTTATTATTGATGTTCTTGTACTTTCTTCTTTCTTCCATTTTGTCTAACATCTGATGGGTTATCCAAGGCTTTTTGATCCTCTTACTCTTCTTGTATCCTAACTTCTCTTCGATCACTTTCTTTATTTTAAACTTAATTGCATCCCATTTTTCAATTGGACCGCCATCGCATGGTTTTAGCTTCCCTATTTCCTTTTCCACTTTGTAGCCAATCTCTACCATATCCATACCTTTTAGATTTTCAAAGTTTCATTTCCTTACACTTCTTGCAGTTTTTTACTCTCTTAAGTTATATGCTAATCTCTGCTATTAGTAGTCCATAGTTTCTGTTTATATTGGCTCCGGGCAATATCAGCAACTGTGCTTTACAAAAACAATAAACCACGTTTATTATTAATGCGAGGCCTCCATCAACATTCAATTGTAAAAAAAATGTTCCTAATATTACTTAAGTATTTTCATGACATAATTGTGTAACTGACTGTTTACTTAGTATTGCACGTATCACTTCATAGGTGGCGTATTAAAAGTTTTTGATTTTTTATAAGCTCAAAAACGTATTCAGTGTTTTACTATGTGTTAACTGTGATCTAAAAACAAATGAAGAGTACACGTCCACAAAGAACTTAATCACAAAAGGTTATTTTGTTGGAAAACAAAGAAGCAAGTCTAAAACCCGATAAATAAAGTACTGTGTTCGTTTTTGACAAGGCGATATCAGTAGAGAAAATTAAAGAAAATGAACGTAGCTCTTTTTGGACTTGTACCTCTCAAATACCTATAAGACATCAAACATTAAAAAGTACTAGTAGCTGCAAAAGTGTTCTTTGTTCGGTGTTTCTGATTTGTCGCGTGTCATACATTTCACTCTTGTTTATAATGATTTGTCCTGCCTAATGTATAAACAGCCCATACTGAAAAAGAAGTCAATCATAAAAAAGTTCATAAAATGTTTTAAGCTACGAAAAGATCTTTATCATTCTTTCCTAGAAAGGAACGCAGTATATATCCTTGGTGTTTGCAAAACAAGTTCAAAACAAAAATTCAACAATTTTGACTTGTCCGGGTGATTTACGTTCTTTTGAAAATTTAACTAAAACAAGATCAAGAAAGGATTTTTATATCTTTGGTAAAAGACCTGAAGTAACCAGACAGGTTGAAAAAGGCCTTCACGGCGAAAAGCTGCCTATATCTTAAATGTTAGTCGCTCCGCTATGTTTTGGATTAGATATCTGAAAGTAGAAATGCCCGTCCGATGTGCTTAATTAAATTGAAAATGAACACCCCGTCGCGTCAGATAAAGACGAGAAAAAGGAGCCGACGGGTGCCAGCCCAAAGACACCTATAAATAAAATTCTCTAACAGAGACGTATCACCACCGGAGATCTTCTAGACTGAAAAGTAGACAACGTCCTCTTGTCAACTGCTGGCAGAAACATAGAAGAGAGAGCACGGCACTAATTGTGAAAGCTTCTCTTTGGCTCTACCAGGATGAAATTGGATAGAACTGCAAAATCTTGCTCTATGTGATTCAATTGGATTCAAAGTGTACACTGCACTAAGCGAACTGAAAGAAACCCACGGGCACCAATTCGAAAATCCTCATAGATGAGATTTTCTAACAGAGGCCTGTCACCAGCAATGACCCTCTAGATTAGAGAGGTGGACAGCTTTACCTTGCCAACTGTTGGCGATTGCCTAAAACTGCAACGCTTGCTCTGTATGATTCACTTAAATTGAAAATAATCACCGCAGCGAGCCAGATAAAGGCAAAAGATAGAAGACAACGGAAACCAGCCAAAAGATGCCCATAGAGGAAATTTTCTAGCACAGATTTATCACCTGCAATGGTCTTCTAGAAAGATGGACAGCTTCTCTTTGTTAACTGCTGGCGGAAATAAAGAAGAGCGAGCGCTACAATAATTGTAAAAGCTTTTTTTTGACCCCATCTGGATGGAATTAGACAGAACTGCAACGCTTGCTCTATGTGATTTAATTAGATTCAAAAAGAACATCACATCGAGCTAGGTAAAGACAAGAGAAAGAAGCCAACGGACACACGTTCAAAGACCCCGTCAATGACGACGTAATCAAGCTGACTCTGTCTGAAGATGATTTTAGAACATGTAGGCCTACTGTAATTTCCAAAACTATTTTATCGTTAAAGATCGTAATATTACTATTAGCTAGTAAGTGCTCTACGCTCACTAATTATTAGAATTCATATTTATATATTTACAAGGTAAACAAATTGATTCCGCCCCAAGAAAGATCTGGGACGTGTAAGTCCACTGTGATTTCTACAACTAATTTAATTCATA
>VTPC01004310.1:0-15748 GCA_011009095.1 Ignelater luminosus
TTTAATAAAATATACAGGCAGTTAGTTAAAGTTTAATTTATTATCAAGATTTATTACAATAAAATTTATCTGACATATTATATTCAATTATTTATTATTTTATTCATGGTAACTATTCAGGCCTAGAATATTATTTTTGCCTTTAACACAATTAAATCCTGAATTGTACCCAGAATGCTCTTACTTTAAACATACAAATGAACCTAATCAGTTGGTAGTTTGAAACGATGTTAGTGTTGATGCTGAAGACAATAATAGAGGCAATGTACTTACTAAACCTCCAATCGAAAATCAACAAATTAGTATCAAATCTAGATCTGGCAGAATTGTTAGACCGCCAAATCGTTTAAATTTATAAACTAATAATGTAACATTAAAAAACAGTGTTAAATAAAATTACCTTTAATCTTAGGCAGGAGGTGTTGAATATAATAAATATATTAGATCTAGAGGCAGTTGTAAAAAATAATAATGTTATATATAAATAAATGTCATTCCTTTTTTATATATCTTCGTTCGTCAAGATTGTACATTATTATAGTGTTATTCTTATTACATAAATATTAAACACTAGCTGACCCGGCAGACTTCGTACTGCCTCAATCAATTTTTTTTTATTTAATTCCCAACATTTTCATATTTACTCACCTTTCAAACCTTCCCTGGACTTCCACAAATAATTCAAGACCAAAATTAGCCAAATCGGTCCAGCCGTTCTCGAGTTTTAGCGAGACTAACGAACAGCAATTCATTTTTATATATATAGATATGCTGTATTTCGTACCTAGTTTATAAAGGTTGTTTTCTGTTATCTCAGTCACAGTGGCTAATAAATTTCTTTGATCACTACCAGCTTGGTCCACATCTGGCACTCGTACCCTAACTGTATTGTCTACTTTAGCTGATGGGTATTTGGAATTTGAAGAATTTAACATTTTCTCAGCTTGCTTTTCTAGATTGGATAGAGCCATTTTTCTTTTTTCTTTACATCACTTATTCTGTTTTCTATATTTGGATCCGGATTTCCATTATTTACAAGAACAGATATTTCTGTCACACGAGTTACAGTTGTAGATTTTTGAACTTCCTGGTTATGTGAAGGAAGAGCATGGTTAAGTTCACGAGATGATTCCGGTGACATAATTGAACAGTCCACATTTATATTATTATTTTGAATTAAAATAATTGGTTCTGTAGACTGCTCAGCCTCTTGATTTTTGAAAAGCACTTGCAAGTCTTCTGAATTTACATCAGCTAGAACTTCGTGTAGTAAGAAGCTTTTTAAACCAATTTTCAACTTTGTACTGAACATGGCCTCATATGGACTACAATTTAAACCACTGGGATGTGTTCTGTTTTTCATTAGCTGTACAGAATGTAATAAGCCTGCTGACCATTTGTTTGTTTTGTTGTCTTCTAACCACGAACTAAGCATGTTTTCTATGTCTTGATTGGCCCTTTCTACTGATTCCTGACTTTGGGAATGTTTGGGCTTACCATGTACCATTTTTAACTCAGTCCACATGCTACAAAGCTCTTTGAAAATATGGTTGACAAATTCTCAACCATTGTCATTCTTCAGTCCTTTTGCTTGTAAGAGGTCGGAGTCGGACAAATTTGGTAAGATAGACTTTCTTAACAAGTATAAATTTATAACTACCATCGGCTTGTGATTACATATCGATTAAATCGACTTGGCATCTTGAATTCATTTCTTTACTTAATAGTGGTTTTACTACCAAACCTTTCTTTGGAATATTGTATTTTTTTGACAAGTCATACATAAGTTTAGATAGATAACAATCATCTGTTTTGGACGTTTTAATACTTAGAATTTACTTCCTTTTCCATGCGGTTTCTACCACCATGCCCGATGGAAATATGAGCATTGTGCAATATTTCAAATATTTCTTCTGTATGGATGTAATACTTAATTACGTTATCGTCTTTTACAGGAACAATCCTTTTTTCTACTTCCCTGATTGTCATAACGTTGAATCTTCTTCACCGCTGATAATCTGCGGGTGTTTTCTTCGTCTGTTTATTTTTAAATGTTTTTACTTCTTGTATAATCTCCAAGTAGACTGTTTCTGTAAAAATTTGTGTATTTTGACCTTTTGTTGAGATTAGTTCAATCAATTGATTGTTAAATCGATTTCTCATATCACTTAATAATAATTGTTCTTCCATCGTAGTGTATTTTGACCTTTTGTTGAGTTTAGTTCAGTCAATCAGTGGTTGAAGCGATTCCTCATTGTTTAAATAAGAAATTAAAAACGAATTGTCATAAACAGACCACCTGCCGCACACGAAACAATTTGAAAGTCTCAAAACAAACTACCGCTGCTGTCTAACTAACTACTGTCACAGAAAAAGAAACTAAAAGTGAACCGAATGCCACTGATTTATTACATTATCCAGTATCTGCACCGACGGCTATTGTTTGCAGCACGTTGATTGGCTGCTGGAAAACGCATGTTTTTTAAATGTTGATTTATCACATTGCCCGGCCACAGCTTCGCATTTTTCATAATGCCCAGACCATGTGATAAATTGTAAAAATTTATTAAATTGCCTGTTCCAGCTGGGCAGTATTCATAATGACTGGGCACTATACATAATGCCCGAAATAATCACCTGGTCCATAACATATATAAATTTAAACAACTTCGATGCTTTTTTGAATTTCTGGCATATGATAAATATATTGAGGAGGTCAAAACCTACAACTTGGTGTAAAAAATGCTTATTCTGCTGGTTTCTTGAAAAACCCCTAATTCGACTGGACTATGTACACAAAATACATTTCAGTATGAATCTTTCCATTAATATTTCAGAAACAGACAAAATTTGATAGATACACAATAACTTTTGTCTGCTTTCCAAGTTAAGAACATGATTCTTTATAAAACTAAATGAGTTGATCGATAACTCAGGAACAATTAATAATCAAACATAATGGTACATTCTGTATATTCACTATTTTACTTATCGTCACTGTAAATGGTTCTAGGGCTCCCCAACTGCTGAAACATTGAGAACTTACAGAATGCTAAAATCTTGAAAAACTTGTAAGATTTAACTACCAGAACAACGAATAAATTTATTTGGTTAAAGTAGTTTGTGTCTTTGTTTATCATTTTGCCATTGCTGTTGTAGTAACTTAAAAATGTCATACATCACTGTTAATTATGCTTAAGGGTGAGATCCCGAAGCGACTTAGTGAAATTTCCTGCTATAGCATTACATGGCTTAGAATAGGGAAAACAAGTCACCATTGCGTTGGGATTTTCTCAATAACGGATTAAGCGATTTTAAAAATTCTTGCTTTGTCGTAATCTACAAGCTTACCCCTTCGGGATAAAATATTTGGAACATGATTGATGCAATATTAAAGTAAATATGATGTAAATTTCACTGAAATTTTGCATAGAATTTTAACGCCATTTTTTGTTGTCTACTGATTTTATTTATTAACAGATGTACACTATAATACCACATTCCAAAGAGGACAATATTTTACGTAATATGATCCAAGATCTATTTTAAAATTTGACATAGTTTGTGAGAAAATGGCAACGCAAGTTTAGAAATGAATTTCACTCCTACAAATTAGCAGAGTGCAGAACATAAATAACATAGTCGTGAACCTGCAAGTTCAAAGTGTGGCAATTCTCTAACAGACGACGCAGTATCTATGTTTATTTTTGCGGTGTTGCCAGTTATCTGTCTTCAAAGTTGCGTGCAATCTTTATTTTGGGGGTGCATACAAATTTTATGTGTGCGTTTACGGAAAGGAAGCGAGAGGTCATCGACCCTTTAAAGCTCATGTATTAAATTTTTCAGAAGTTTTCGATTTTAAATTATGGGTTACAATAAAAATTGGAGTTTATTTTTAGGTTGGTTTAAATTTTGTTACTGACTGTATGGATTTTAAAGCCAATCAAATCAAATAAAAAAAATTTATATTATTGTTTTATTCATATTAAGTAGTAGTAGATAATACAATTGATTAAGTAATTGATGTTGTTTTTAAAGAAGTTTAGAGGTCCTGGAGAAAAAAAAAAGAGAAAATGCTTTTATTTTATTAAAATCAATGCTACATGGGTTATTTATAAAAATGCAGGGTGTGGAAATTTCAAAACAAAAAGCTAATATTCTCCTCGCTAAAAAAATATCTAGCAAAATACATTTATTAATGATTATTGTTCAACTAAAATAAAGCACAATGCATAAAATTTAAACAACTAGCTTTTAGTGTTTCAAACCTAGAAGATTCAAAAACCTGTGGTAAAAACAACAATAATCATTGTACATACACCTAACTAAAAGCACATTTTTATTTTAAAGGTTGTTGTAATAATCAGCAGCGTGACCAGAAATTTATGTTTGGGGGGGGGGAGCTTGTCAAATTACGATCAAAACAAATGGTTTTGATAATAAAATTTGAAAAAAAGTCGAACTTTAAACTTTTGATTATTTTACTGCGTCAGTTAAATAACATTTTTCTAAGAGAAGGTGTCATAGAAGTACTAACATTGAATGCAGGTCATCACCTACCGTTTATTCGCTGTCATCGTGAACCGTGCGAGGTTTCCCCGTACAGTTTGTTATGGCAAAGCGTGCGAAACTAAAAAAATCGACATCAGAGCCAATCCAGGTGACAAACAATTTTACAAAGGGTAACTACGATGAATTTGTCTTACAGTTACGGAATTATTGGTTCTCAAAAATGCGTGCAGACAGATTAACTTTCGTCTGCGTTTGTCAAAATATCAAAAACTCTGTACACAACATTCAGCATCAGGGAAGACAATCTGAATCGCAGTTATATTTTCATAAAATGTACTTCACTGCTGGATTAAACTTTTAAGCACTTATCATGTTAAAAGTATTTTCATTAGTTTTTGCTTCTTTTGTATATTTCTTCTTTGTTTTGTTTGTTATTTTATTTGTTTTGTTTGATTTTAATTTCTTCCGTTTTGTTTTTCTTTTATTAAATTGTACTTCATCATTAATTCTTTTCGTACAATTAGTACTTCAAAATATATTTGATAAAATTCGGGTAACTTTATTTTCAATAATTAAATAATTTAGGTTATTTTCGCAAGCAGGTACAAGAGATATTCTAAATGACTGCTACTTGAATATTTAAATCAATAAACGTTTTTCGTTTTGATAATAAATGTAAAAATGTTTAGTCAGTACCCAGTAATCATAATTTTAAAAATAATGAAAAATCAATGTGTTTTTTAATTTTTCCCTGGACATTTGATCGTGAATATAAAAGTAAACCCGAGTTTCTTCTAGCAAGATTAATTTATTACTAGTCGCGGAAGTCCACCGTTTCACGTCTAGGCCCTCGCTCAGCCGCTCTGCGGCTCCGATCGAGGCTGACGCCTGGGGCGTCGCTTCGTCGCGCTTTCGGCACTCCGACCCTTTCTAAGCCTCTTGGAAGTGTGACCGCCTTCGGCCTTCGGCGGTCCACCGGTCGGGCTCGCGTTCGTTCACAAATGCATCGCACACGATCTTCGCAGGCAACAATATCTACGTATCTAAACTATTATGTGCAGTTTGCCAATTGGCAACACTGCTTTGTGGTGGCCTCTTTGCTCACGTCTGTGAAAGTAATCTACTTTTTATAATTCCAACTTGATACTGCCATTAATAGATGACGCCAGTTCCTAAACGTCAATTAACTAGTAAATACGTAGAAAGAAATGAATAGAAGGCATGCAATTTTCTGTCTCCTAAACCCCAGCCTTAAAAGTTGCATTTTCTGTGAGTTGGCATTAATCCGATGATAGACATTGATATCTGGAAGGTATAGGTTATGTTTTTGAATTTTAATTCGCATGACACAACTACAATAGTGTTCCAAAATTATGATAGATTTACAGGTAACCAATACACAATTGAATCTGTGACTGCTAAATATTAGCAGTAGTTACTGGTTGACATACAGAATATACCCATAAGTTTATTAACATTCTTAATTCACAAAAACACTATTAACAGGCACTTAAAAATTCATTACTATACCTTTTGGGACACTGTACTCTGTCCATTTTACATGAGTGTAGTCAACACTGCTTGTATCCAGGAGCAGTTAGCACAATGACATGTTGCCAATAAAAAGATAACAGATATACACTGTCTACTTAAGTTATCGGCATATGGAAAACTTTTTTATTTTTAGTTTTAGTTTTAGGAGAAAAAGTTATTCTTCATAAAAAGTTCTGCATGATCTAAAACCTAACTTGAAGCAGTCAAACCTAAACATTTATCAGTCATATATGAGGTTTGTCAATAAATATGAATTTGGTACAAGAGTAAAGTACTTTTATTTTTGATAATATCGAGAATTGTAAAAATAAAAAAAATTAAAAAGCTCGTTTAAATATGCAATCATATCCATTTACATTAAAATATGAGTTTTTTACTTTTTCAAAACTTTTCTCTAGATTAACCTGGTTAATGTGAGATCTTTTTTTGTAAATACTTCAAATAGTTGGAAAACTAAAGAATTACAAACAAAATAGGTATACAGAGTAATTCAGAGGTAGTGAATAAAACTTTAACAATGTACTTGGAAGACTTCCGATCAACATTGAGTTTATTCTGATTCTTTCCAGAAGTGTGAGTACTAATAATAGTAAATTACTTGAAATTTTAGAATGAATTTTTCTTGGATTTTACATATAAAAAGCTTTTTAACTTATAGCATGATTGTTGATTGTTGTACAAAATGGATATTAAGATTTAAGTAATTACCATTTCTGCCAGGATGCATCCAATGCTCCACATATCCACTCCAGTGCAATAGACTTTAGCACCAAGTAACAATTCAGGGGCACGATACCATAGTGTTACCACCTCATGTGTGTATGTTCTTGTGGGAAGTGCAAATGTACGAGATAAACCAAAATCAGCTAACTTAATATGCCCTTCCTTATCTAATAAAAGATTCTGCGGTTTAAGATCACGATGAAGGATACGATGAGTATGTAAATAGCTAACTCCTTCAATTAGTTGCTTCATGTAGCACTACAAGATTATAATAAGCTTTAGCATATTTAAAATATTAGAGAACGATCAATGAGTAGCTTAATCAGCGTTGGTCACAAAAATGAAAACATGTTATGCACTAATCCATGTAGAGTATATGATCAAAAATTATTTTCATCAGGTGTAGCTATGAAAAATAAAACAGCATCTTTGATTGGTTCATACTGTAACAAAACAAAAAAAAAAATTCTATTACAGTGGAACCTCCATAACTCGAAATCCAAGGGGCGCGATTATTAGTTCAAGTTATAGAAAATATGAGTTACGGAAAATTACATGCAATTAGTATACAAAGTGCAAGTGGACGCAATAAATTTTGAGTTGAAGAGAAATTCGAGTTACAGCGACTTATGGGAGTTCTACTGTATTTTTGACAAGTGTCAAATCAAGGTCAAATAAGGACTATCACGAATAAAATCTGGAGAATTCATTCTTTTATTTGATTTATTTTTGTAAAAAATATATTAACTGAATAAACATTTCTTTAAAAAAATATGTCAACAAATTATTAACAATCATTAATTTGTTTGAATGCTCTTTTCCATTTCAGAGTAAAGTCATCAATGTTTTCTGCAGGTTCTGTCATTGTTCTCAGTTTATTTTTAATTAGAGCCCAATATCTCTCGATGGGCCAACATTATGGCACATTGGGTGGATTCATATCTATATTCGGTGTGTCCAAGATAAGGATGCACAGCATGGGGATCTTGGAAACGGTAAGAGATACAGGATTAGTTAAATGGGATGAAAGTTGACTATTTATAGGATCATTTTGTTGGCGTTTGTAAAATCTAGATATCTTGGATAGTTTCAAAGATAGTTAAAAAAAAAGTAGATTTCTCGATTTTCGTTATTATTTTTTTTTTAATTTATTTGAAGAGATATCAGAAAACTAAAATCACTTTTCCATTGCCACTTTTTGTTCTCTATTAAAATACGCTAACAAAATTCCTGTACAACGTTTCGGTTTCGAGTAACCATCATCAATCTCATTTTTTTAAATAGCCGGAAAAACAATTGAAAATTGTTTTGAATAGGTCTTGTTGTCACGATTCTAATGATGTAAACATAATAGGGTTATTTTGGTTTTGATTTTTTTTGTATCGAATGCTACTATGATAAGTGTAATAATTGCTGTTCATCTTCAAAATTTCAGTTGAGCACATGATTCTTGACCTAACCCCAGAAGAAAGAAATCTAACGGTGTTAGATCAAGTGATCGTGCAGGCCAGGGTACTGCAGAATGCATTAATTTATAGCATAAGAAATCAAAATAACCTTATCATGTTTACATCATTAGAATCGTGACAACAAGAGCTATCCAAAACAATTTTCAATTGTTTTTCCGGCTATTTAAAAAAATGAGATTGATGATGGTTACTCGAAACCGAAACGTTGTACAGGAATTTTGTTAGCGTATTTTAATAGAAAACAAAAAGTGGCAATGGAAAAGTGGTTTTAGTTTTCCGATATCTCTTCAACTAAAGGAAAGGAAAAATAATAACAAAAATCAAGAAATCTACTTGTTTTTAAATATCTCTGAAACTATCCAAGATATCTAAATTTTGCAAATGCCAACAAAAAGGTCCTTTAAATAGCCTACTTTCATCCCATTTAACCAATGCTGTACCTCTTACCGTTTCCAAGATCCCCATGCTGTGCATTCTTATCTTGGACACACTGTATATCAATAAATCTGTTGTTGCTTTGATGTAATATGCTAAGGCTAAATCTGGCCAAAATAAAGTTGAAGCATTGTGCTTTCTTAGAAATGGAATCAAATGTTTCTTCATGCATTCATTGACATACATGCTCATAAACGGCATGCTTCGATAACCATACTGGCAAACTGTCTGCCAGAAGATATATCTTTTTCCGATTTCTCCACATGAATTGACATTTTGTAGCCTGGAAGAACCTCGCCTTGAAATGCAGTGTAGAGCTATGGTCCTCAAAGAGCAGCAATTAAGTCATAAAGTTTCTGAGCTTTGGCTTTTATCACTTGACGTTGCATTTCCGCGACTTTGCATACTTTTTGTTTCTTACGAGTCTTTAAGCTAGCTTGTTCAGCTCTTCCAACCAAGCTCTTACTAATTCAACATTTTCTTGCAACTTCTCTTAATTACATGCTGTGATTTTCAGTGATCACTTTCACTATCTTCTGGTCAAATTCTGGATTTTTTCCCTGAACATGGCTTTTGATAAGTAGATAATGTTTCAAAGTATCGTTTAAATACATTGTCTCCTGTACTTCTAGCGATTTCTAGCTGTTTTACGATTTTTTTGCAACTAAAGGAATTGTCAGATTGACACTATTTACAAAAGGTTATGTTTTTGAAAGTTTAATTTGTTGAACATTGCAACAAACGATTAAACAAATGAATAAATCAAAGATTTACAATACTTTGATTTTTTCCAGATTATATTCGAGACAGTCCTTAGTAATGCTGTGAAAGACAAGTCATCGCATTAGCAACCATTTTTGCACCAGAAAATTTATGTTAAATTTAACATAAACGTTATTTTCATTATTTTATAATAATTTGTTAGAAGTCAAGAGATTTCTAGAAATTGATAGATGCAATGGTAAACAGTGCATTGTCACTTGTAAGTTTATTTTTAATAATTCCAAATTGCTCGTTAATAATTTAAATCTGAATTTAGAGTAGCACTGTGGTGTTGTATAAAAATAACCCTAGTTTTCTGAATATTAAAATAAAGAAAAAATATATCTCAATGCTTGAAAAGCGTTTTATGCATTTATGGACCTTGAAGTCAAATTTTATATTTACATTAAAATAATAAAATGTTTTCTCATGAATAGAAAATTTCTATAATACAATCATATTAAAAACTCCAACTGTCAATATCTAGAAAATAATAATTTTGAAATAAATTCATTTAGTAAATCCTTGTAGGAATAGAATTAACAATCATTTTTATTTTGAGGTTAGGCTACACATATGCCTTTCAAATTTCTTGGCTACCTCTGATGAAAATGTCAAATTTTCTATGACTATGATTAAGTCCAATTATTACCCTTTCAGGATGATGTCATTATCTGGTAATTTTACGTATGGTTTAGATTAGATCAAAAACAAACTTGACAACCCTGAAAGTAACTAAAATGCATAAAAGCATTTCAGTCTTGATGTCAAATCAATTAATAAATTAATTTTGTTTTGTTTTCTATTTCTGCTGTTTAACTAAAGAGAAAACAAGAACGAAAACTGTGACATCACAAAAGGGTAAAAATTCAACTGTACCTACATCCATTCCTAAGTTGCAGACGGTGACTCATAGTATCAATTCCACTTTGTTATCAATTCAGCTTTACTTTACTTTATTAAACTACAGTGTGCAATGTGTTGTTGATGTACTAATAATAAGGTCAATGGTGTGTTTAACATATATTATGAGCCACTGCCAACAATTTTGAAACTGAATTATAAAAAAGAGCAAATGCAGAGCGATAAAAACAGTGCATCCTGATCACCTTTGAAATAGAGAATGTACATTGGCACTTGGCATATTATAGCTACAAACTTAATTTAATAAATGACAATATTAGCTGTCATATTTTGTGGTTACTTTTTGAGAATACTTTAGACAGTTCTTAACATCATATTTTTAAATTACACAAAACACACTAAAAAGGCATTTTTAAACGAACTTAATAAAATATTTGACAAGACCTTGTAATGTTCCCTTTACATGTATGGCATTTAATCTGTGCTGCAGGTGTGTTTTGTATTTTTTTTTGTAGTTTTCTTTTGTTGAAGAGGTTTTTGGGATGAGTTGTGAATTCACACGGATAGGTTGATTACTTTCTTTCTTGCTTCTTTAATTTTGAAATCAATAATTTAGGGTTTCAATTTTATTTATTATAGTAAGCGGGACACATGGTGTAATTCTTCAAATATTTAAATTTATTTTTCTTATTGCAGAATTTTGAAGTTGCACGGCTGTGGTTTGTAATTTCTGCTTAATTTTCCTTTGGTATAAATCTAGTTAGCAATTTGATAAGGGTTGATTTTTTTCTCATTACAATTTAGTAACTGTAATTTAAATTTCTCCTTTAATTATCATATATCAACTTTCCTTATGTTTTGTATACAGGGTTGCTAAAAAGTATGGAAATACTTTGCCCCTGCAAAAACAGTAAGAGTTAGACAAATAAAATTTGGAGAGCTTACAGTAGGTATTTTTTGCCATATTTTATGAAGGGAATTAAAAACAAATCTTCAATTGTTTTTTTGTACGGCTGCCATCTTGACTTTCTTTAAATGGATCACCCTGTATATGACCGCATATTTCGATAGGGATTTCTAAGGTGAATTCAATAATATAAGGTTTGCTATACTTACCTTGAAAGGTTTTGGAGATAATCGCTATTCTTTTGTCAAAGATTTCCTAACTTCAAGGACGGATTCGTAATGCAAGCAGTTTTCTCCCAATTATTTGCATTTTGCACTTCTTATAAAATTATATTGTGTTTTTGTTATTATCAATTCGTCACTATTTGTTCTTATTCCACCATAAATTTAGTTTGCTCTATTATTTTAAATAAGTAGACTATGGGCAAAATTTTTAGTTTTCTTTTACTTCAATTACTTATAAAATCGTTTTTTTAGTTCCATTGCCTCTGCTGTTTCACGGGTAACTCGATTTTGATAGAAATTAATAGTGAAATCCGTGACAAAAGAATAGCGATTATCTCCAAAACCTTTCAAGATAAGTATACCAACCCTTATATTGTTGAATTCACCTTTAAAATCCCTATATATGGGGTCATATACAAGGTGATCCATTTAAAGAAATTCAAGATGGTGGCCAAAAAGACAATTGAAGATTTGACCTTAATTGTTTTCGCAAAAAATACCTGCTTTAAGCTGTCCAAATTTCATTTGTTTATTTCTTACCGTTTCTGCAGGGGTAGCTCTAAAGGTAGCCCATGTGTGGTTGATCTTTTGTTTTTAGTTTAACTAAAATAAATTGAAGTTGGGATTTCTATACCAGTTCATTTGTAAACTTAGTTATTTGGGTTTGCTTATTCAGAGTTTGTGAAAAGCCTCAATAAAGGTAGGTGGGTTTGTTTTGTTTTTTATTAGGTGTCATGAGAGGTATTGTTTCCCTTAGCTTGTTGGTGTATCTGCGATTTCATTGAGGTTTTCTTTCATTGGAGCAAGAAATTATTGTGGAGGATTAAGCACACTAATGATGATTTCGGCCTCAAGCAGTACCAAGCCGTAAGAGACTCTTATTTTGTTCTACTCTAACAAATTTGATCTTATTTCACTGAGATCTATTCCTACGAAATTTGTTACACGATTTAATAGTTTTGTTTCAAATTTTTTTTATTTTTCTTGGGATTTCAAAAGAGAAAAAACTTAGGAAGCATGGGTTAAGAGGAGTTTTATTTTAGATTTATCCCGTCCCGAATACAGTGCTGCACTTCAGAGGCAGGATCTTCGTGGTAAGTCTGTTTTCTTACACTCTTAGATAACGTTTCATAAGTTTCTCTTTCATTTTTATTGGTGTTATAATTATGAAATCTTTTTCAGCTTTAAGAAATTTTAGTTGCATTTTTACAATGTTCCAAAATTTTATTAAACTTCAATTGTATGAATAAATGAATGTTTCGAGTGATAAGATTTAACTTATTAAATGTTTCTTTTGGAGATTTAGATTAAACATTTTATGACTTTGAAATTTTAATATTATTTGGGTATCTTAAATTTCAAATATTGTTTTCAATAATTTTGTTGATGGCATTACTTAATTAAATATTTACTAGTAACAATTTATTAACAATTTTCTTGTTGATTATTTTTGTGTTTTTTTTTGAAAAACACTGGCGCCCTTATGATTTAATTTTTTTTCCTCAATATTATATTTTGAATTTTTTAGTGTTTTAATTGTATTTATAATTTCCTTACCTTCACTCAAGGCCATCCACTGAAATTCAGGCGGCTTAAGACCAAAAGTGTCTTAGTTAAACTAGTGTGCCTTGATATTGTTTTATTAAATGTCATTTTTTTAATGGGTAGACTGTAGACACACTTGTCAAAGTAGAGAGACAAAAATATACGTTAGCTCTCTACTTGCACAGCGAGTGTAAAGGACAGAATAAGAATTTACTGTTATAATTTTTCTTCTTTGACAAGTGTGTCCATACTCTCCCATTAGAAAAATGACATTTAATAAAACAACATCAAGGCACACTAAGTTAAACTAGAGTTTTTTTATGGTAAAGCAAGGTTATGTTACAACTTTGACAGTTAGCAAGCGTACATCAATTTTAATTAAGTCCTATATTTCTTATTTCAAAGGTGACCGCGATACATTTTCTTTTTGATTGTTCTGTATTACACAAACAATAAGATTTACTAAAAGGCCCATTCATTTAATGGACTGCAAGTTTATTATTGACATACTAGATGGAATGCCCCTATATAGTGTCATTTTTGTGTGGTATGAGTTGATAAATTTTCCTACATACTTTCAAAAACACCCTGCATATGTTTCTTTTTATAACAACAACACAGATTAGGTTCCTTTTTGATCGCTCTGTATAATACATGTTATTACCTTAATTAAATCTTCACTCATGCTTTTTTGAATGTTGTCAATATATTTCTTGAGATCAATATCTAAAAATTCAAATACTAGGTAGAGATCCGTATTTACGCAAATAACATCCAACAAATCCACAATGCTTGAATGACGTAATCCTTTCAAAAGGCATATTTCTCTGATTGCTGTAGAGGGAACGCCTTCGTAATCACCTCTACCCCTAATAAGAAACAGCTGTTATTTCCAGTAAACATAAAATCAAATTATTGAAATTTAACGATTGCATATAAAGATCGCAATAGAATTCATACACTTACATTCAGACAGGGAACTTCGATAATTAGTTGTCTGAGTACAAGCAGCAAGATAAGCTGAATCATGTGGTGCTACGTTTTTATAAATACGTAAGACACACATAATCCTGCTAACCTTACAGCTTAATTAGTGATGTTAATAGCCCAGATGGTTTGGATTATGCACGCATCTATTCATTACAAACAGTAAAAGCATGACAACTTTGTTAGTTAAATATGTCACTGATAATGAGAGATATTAACATATTCGCTGCAGTCTGTCAGTTAACTCACATACCTACTTTAATAATTAACTACAAGATAATTCATGTCAAACAAAATGAAAGAGCACAGAAAGTACAACTTGGGTAAACCACTTAGTGATGTGGATAATATTATAATAATGACTTAAATAGTGTTTAATGTTTCCATTAACAAATTTGAAACATGGAAGTAAACATGTTAAGACAAAAATTTCAATTATTTTCAATGCTTCAGTGTAAACGCATTGGTCTATAAAAGCAACGGCATTAACTTGTTTGATAAACATGAATTATATTTCTATGGTTGCAATCCATTTGTAATATGTGCAGTAATAAATCAAGAGGATAAACACTATAAATCAGTAAGAAGTGAATCTGTTACCAAGGAAATGCATAATGCTTTAGTTTGCTCCTCAAGTTCTATTACAAGCCTGAGGCTACAACATTATTAAACCCTTAAAGCCTAGATTTTCATCAACTCCTATGTAGCAGAATAAACACAACATTTAACTTCTATAATAGTTCTATAACATCTGAATATTAATGGTAGGAAATGATCATCTTACCTTTCCAATTTAATTTTCTTAAGAGCAACAAACTTTCCAGTAATCTTATTTTTTGCTTTAAACACAATTCCGTAGGTACCTTCTCCAGCTTTTCCAACTCTTATAAACTGATCTAATTTCTCCATTTTAATGAAAGACCTTAAAATTACTGTTACGTACCTAAACAAGGGTTAGCCGTTAACTTTAGCGGGAAAATTATTTCGATGTTATTTGCGTTTACACTCCTCTTGCCAGCCATTTTTGTTTACTAATGGTGCGTCTGCGCAATGTTATTTTTTTCTTGTAAAAACAGCAAGTCGATACTGTTATGGCGCCATTGCCAAGTTGTATAATTCTAGTTAGGTAAGTACCTTTTGAGATGCCTCTGAGGTATAATAGACGCCGGACCTCATTGGACGTTAAATTTGCCAATCAAAATAAAAAAGAAAAAAAAAGAGAACAATACTTTCGGGTTTTTTAATCTTGCTAGTCAATATAAATATATACCTCGGTGTGGTTAGAATATCAAATGAAACACAAATTTATTCTGTCTGTATTTGTAGAAATAGAGAACAAATAAATCTATTGCAAAATTGAAATAATTAATGAAAAGATGTCTTTCGAGAAATAACTGTGGTAACTGGCGAGCTTCACAGATAGACTACGTGCGGTCTTAGAACTACATGTGAACGTCATGAGTGACCGATCGTCTGCGACCGACCGGTTTAAAAATACAAATTGGTTTGAAATTTGATTGCTGTGGTCGACGCGGACGATATACGTTGAGGTTATGTTCGTTAATGTTTATTGCTTAAAAGTAGGTTGAGAAAAAGAAATAAAAGGAAAGATGTGTGAAGGAGAAGAAGAAACTGAAAACTAATAACTAAGTGTACTAGCAATTTAAAACAATCTGAAAAAATTCTTTTCTTCGTCGTGACTTGGTTCTGCGGCGTAACAAATACATTAAAATAGTTTCTACTGATTCACTATCACTCATTATTAT